>JAPQWV010001280.1:0-100000 GCA_027422505.1 Craterostigma plantagineum
CAGCATTTTTCTCAATGGCAGAGACTTCAATCACAACGCTCTGGCCTTGGAAGGTGAATTTTGATTAGATTGTGGCTGTTTAGACTCTTTGTGATGGTTCGTGTAGTTGTTGATACCAGCACTTTCTGCTAAGATAAAAGCACCATGTGCATTAGGCTGAGCTGTTTTTCAACAGTGCAAGTGCGTTTAAGATTTGGTGAATCCTGTTGTTGGGGGTAGAATTGGCGCTTATTTTCTCATTTGATTTGTAATTTAAGCATCATATAAGAAAAAGTGTCGAGAGTTCCTTTATGAAATGTTGTCAGAAGCTATATCTGTTGATCCTGTACATCTCTCAATCTAAGTTCTGTTAGTTTTTAAATGTCCTGCTCCACAAAAAAAATCCTGTAAAGGTCTCAAAGAAATGCGATGTTGAGTTGTGATGATCAACGCAGGTGAGAGAGTTGGCTGAAAAAGAGCCTGCTGAAAATGGCGTGTTTAAAATGCTGCGGAATGATGTTACTCGGTTTCTGACAACTATCCTGATCGGCACCACGTACTGCTCTTGTATCTACATTCTCCATACGTTGTTTCTTCGTTTTCAACATCTACATGTTCTTACTGTATGATATGTGCCCAGAGTGGTGAATATTGGTGCTACAGCTTTAGTAACCGAAGCCGCGACAGAAATATTTGGTGAAGCTGGTGTCAGTGCAGCTACTGGGGTTATGACTGTACGTCCATAATTCCTACCTCATCTTTGTAATGTGAATTAATCCTTTCCAAAAATTGACCAAAAATGAATTTGCATGCTTTTAGTCAAGTGGGACGTAATCAAATATAAATCAGGACAGTTTACATATGCTTTTTTGTTAGGACATGGTCGATTCTGCAGAATCCTTCTATTTCTATCTCATGTAATCCACTGTTCCTTTGCAATAGGTTGCTATTCTGCTCCTGACTGAAATCACTCCAAAAAGTATAGCAGTTCACAATGCCACTGAGGTTGCTAGATTTGTGGTGAGTTTCTTACTGCTATTTTCTCTGAGATACACTGGTTTATCTCTTCTTTTCGTAAGAAAATTCAGATAACTAACTAACTCGGGCAAGATTCTTACGTCTTTCTGAACTTCTAATTTTGATGGCTTTAGGTCAGGCCAGTCGCATGGCTCTCCCTGATACTATATCCCGTGGGCAGAATTGTGACCTATCTGTCAATGGGAATGCTCAAACTGCTTGGGTTAAAAGGAAAAAGGTGTGCTAGTCATAATATATCTTCTATGTTTGGTTATCTGTATGTCTAACATTGCATCATATGTAAGTTCCCTAAACTGCCAATTCTCATTTGCTTATGTAACTGTGCTCAGTGTTTACAAATTAGCACTCTGTGATCTTATTAACTGTTCCTGATTATCTTACCCTGTGTATGCCTAGTGAACCATATGTAACTGAAGATGAACTAAAATTAATGCTAAGGGGAGCAGAGTTAAGTGGGGCAATCGAGGAGGAAGAGCAGGTAATGAAGCAGCTAAACCCTTCAAATGCGATACTCGATAGGTCTCTGTTTCTAGCGTGTTATGCTTGTGGTATATCCTTCCTTCCCATAGAGTGTAGCCTGACAAGCTAAGATGGGCTGTTCTTCTACAGGATATGATAGAAAACGTGTTGGAGATAAAAGACACACATGTTAGAGAGGTGATGACACCTCTAGTTGATGTTGTTGCCATAGATGCCGGTGCCACACTTGTAGATTTCCATAATTCGTGGGTTGAACATCAATATTCCAGGTCTGCGTTTCTCATGAGCAATATATCGTTGCAATGATAGACCCTAAAATAAAATCAAATTCTGCTTATAGGGTACCTGTCTTTGAGGAGCGTATCGACAACATTGTTGGCATTGCTTATGCTATGGATCTTCTTGATTTTGTGCAAAAGGTCCCCAATCTCTGAACATCATCATCTAATAAGCATGCTATTCCTCTCTCTGTATATATACATAATTCTAATGTTACATAAACATCTCATAGCATGCAGTGTGTTCTGTTTGGTTTTGAAGGGGGAACTTCTAGAAAGTTCGAAGGTGGGAGACATGGCACACAAACCAGCATATTTTGTTCCTGGTAATTCTCCGCCAACGTTGATTTCTTTTGACAGTACTGAATGAGAACCTATGATTTATCATTCAGTGCTTGGTTTTTTCTTTTCCAAGGACTGCTTAAAAATGCTGAATATATGTACGGAATATATCACACGTATAATAATCTTGCGTTAACATGAACCTTCTGTGCTGATTCTTCAAATTTCTGACCAACCTGCAGATTCGATGTCCGTATGGAATCTTCTTAGAGAATTCCGCATTCGAAAGGTGCACATGGCAGTTGTTCTCAACGAATATGGAGGAACTGTTGGTGTAAGCTTTTCTTCCATATTTCAACAATGAACATGGTGCCTAATATCTCAGAGTGGAAGTTTCTTTTCTGTCTGCCCGAATTTGGGGGTTGTCATTAATTTCTTTTTCTTCCAACAGATAGTGACACTTGAAGACGTGGTTGAAGAAATCGTTGGGGAAATTTACGACGAACATGATTCGAAGGTAGGGTCATCCACTTATAATTACCCGATTCTGAAAGGGCTGATTCTGACTTCATTTATTCTATTTCAGGAGGAAATACAGAAGAAAACTGGTTATATTGTCATGCGAGCTGAGGGCATATACGATGTGGATGCTAACACATCAATCGATCAGCTCTCGGAAGATCTCAATATCAAAATGCCCGAGGTTTTGAATTTACTGAAAATGCAGAACGGGATTCTCTCTTTCAACATGAAGTATTTATTCATCAGCTATAACTCACTTGCAAACAAATGCAGGGACATCAATATGAAACAGTGTCGGGATTCGTCTGCGAGGCATTTGGGTATATCCCAAGAACGGGCGAAACTATTAAAGTTATACTCGAAAGAGAGAATCGAGAAGATCATGCTGATTATAACGACACCGAGCAAGAAGACACCAACGAAAAGACTCATATATTTAAGCTCGAGGTGCTTGCTGTTTGTACTCAACTTAATTCCCACGTATTATATTGTTTCCTTGACGAATATATTGCTTTATTTCAATGCAGATACTAGCCGGGAATGCGAGGAAAGTTGGCTCTGTTCGTTTCGAAAGGGTTAACAGTGATGAGTCATCATCGGAGACGAAGGACATAGCTAGACTGGTTCCGAAAATTAGGAAAAGAAAGTCTAACAGCAGCAGCGATGATGATGATGATCAGAGAGCGGTGAGGGTAATGGAGAAGTAGTCCAATCTCATGAAATATCCAATGATCATGTAATGTCCCTAAAGGAGGAGGACCAACTTGATCAAGCGAGGAAACAGTAGTAGTTTTTTTTATTTTTCATTTTATTTGTAAACAACAATAGTTGTATCAGTCACCTGCTTGATCCCAGAAACAAAAATGAATATGAGGAAAAATTTTGTATAGACATGTTCGTTGATTAGCCAGCGCAAATAAATTTTGTTCGCTTAACATCATCTAATAAAGAGTAAATGGTAATGGAGATGACACTTTCAGTAACTGAGAATCCAAAAAAGTTTGAATCGAAAGTTTTACATTTCGCGTATATTGTATCAATTACATCAACATTATATACATAACTACCACTGATAAATGTTGATGAATCAGCTAAGGAAGCACTAGAGGTTGCTTGGAACAGCATATTGGATGTAAATGGGCTGGGAAGGTCATTCATTCAAGAAAAGGAAAGAGTATGCCAGCCATGTACACAGGAGCTACATGAAGAAAAAGACAGCCACAGCGAGTATTCACAATCAAGAAACCATTGAACCGATTAGAGAAGGCACAAGACAAAACCATCACACACCTATGAAAAATATCTTTGCTTTCAAATTTCATCATTTTTTTCACTCGCATCAAACAAATTAGGAGGATGGGATCGGACTGACGTGCAAATATAACCAATGTTCAGCAGCGCAACAATGAATGGAATTGCCTCTGAAAACTAATCGATATGTCCTTCATCATATCCCAAATACACAGCAAAGAGTAGAAAACTAAAAGCAGCAGACTCATCGGATAGCCATTCATCCATGAATAGTTAATAATAATAAAAAAAGAACAATTCTTTTGCCAACGAATCCACTCACATGAGTTCAAACGAAGACTCCATTTTCAGCTTCACCAACTAGGAACGTGGTTAGGTATCTGACCTTTCTTCAACACAGAGAGAGCATGCTCGGCAGTATCGATAAGATCTTCGATATTGTGGATCGATGTCTCCTCAGAACCCACCAAGAATATGGCTCGAACCTCTGCCTTCTTCGCCAACCTCGCAGCTAAATTTAGCTGCAAATTAGGTGAATTCAGGCTCCTCAATATCTGACGGTACAAACACAGAACTTTGCTCCTATTCTTCGCCAAGTCTTCAGCTGTGGCCCAAATCAAACCCTTCGACATAACGCTCTCAAAATCACCCGCTCTCTATCCCAATAATATTGCAAGCTTAGACCTTTGGTAAACGAAATTGCAATTTTCGAAACCCTAGATTTCCATTTCCGGCGTACCTGCAAATGCGCGCATATCTATCTATTCATATAAAAACCCCTACCCTTTTCATGTATAAATTAAACTATTTCTTTAACTCGGACGAGTCTATAATTATTCATTGATAAAATAATTAAATTTTATTTAAGATATTGGATTATGATGCTTATGTATGACAGTGGATAGTTTTCAATATTTTTCTATCTATTTGTTAAATTTTTATTGTATAGGAGACAACACTACATTTGTGAAAGACATATAAGATACCACGATTTTAATGGATTTTATAATAAGGTAATGTTACCAGTTACCGTCATCTATTTTGTTTCGTCACTCTATTTTGTCTCTTTTTAGTTTTATATTTATATTATGAATAACTCTATTATAGTCGATCTTATTAAGAATAAAATAGTATACGACCTGGTTTCCTTTTGAGGTCAGCCTAATCAGCGTAAGTTTTGCCAAAAATTTACTTTAGTTGGTTAAGTTTTCAGATTAGAAGATTCAGTCTTAACTTTGATTGTATTTAGCACTTACTATAATTAATCTCCTCTATCTTATTTTTATATATATATATAGCTCTTAACGTACAACTTACTCCCACACGTGCACCACCACTTCCTTTCCTACTACTACCATGTCCCAGCCAACATATCCGCCGTTCCACCACCGCCGCAGATTATCCGACACTCTGTCACGAGCCCCAACCGGCGCCACCACTTCGCCGCCTATATCTCCGACGACCCACCACTTACCCAGGATACACCTTGCTCCAGCGGCGGTTACTGCCATGCTTCAACCAGTATCTCCGCCCATCAACGATCACCACACGCGCAGACCATTCGAAGCACATCTCACTCCGTCACGTGAACCACCACCTCCGCCAGTATCTCCGGCGACGGCCAACTACTGCCGCCTCCTATCTGAAGATCAACGGTTTACTTGGCTACTACCACAGAGCCCATTGTCAGCAATGTCTTTGCACTGTCGTCCAAAAATAATAATAATAATAATACTTCAAACGTGCTTATTAATGGGGGCTGCAATAATATTATTCGATCGATATTGTCGGTACTACGCCGAGGGGAGATGTAAACATGGTAAGAAATGCTGGTACAGTCATGAAATCACAGAGCTTGAGCGATTAAGTCATGAAATCACAGAGCTTTTGAGATCACAGAGAGGCAACTCAGTTCCCATAGCAGCTTTGCCTGCGCTGTATAAAGACATGTACGGTAAAGATTTGGAAGCCCAAGTGAATTTGACTGATAGACAAAGGCACGATATCCTTGTTTATGTCTTGACCACACTTCTACTCCCCATCAAGAGCATCACAATCGTCGATGAGTTTGTGTGCATGTAATGATTATTTTGATCTTTATATATACACATATACTTATCTTTTTAGGGTTATACACTTCTTTTTTAAAATCATTTTATAGGTCTCATGGAGATCGTTCCATTGTATCATCAAACGGAGGCAAAGGTAGCAGCAAACTGGGACCAGTCGTCCAAGATTCCCCACAGATTTACATTACTTTTTCACCAGAGAGCAGATTTACCAAGGAAAACATTTCTGAGTACTTTAGTAGGTGATGCTATATGACTTCTCAGTTAATTCTTTATTTTATTTGGTACAATATATTGCGTAAAAATGTGTCTTCTTTATATTTGCAGTAAATATGGGACGGTACGGATGTGAGAATTCCCGAGCGGAAGTATGGTTACGTGGAATTCGAAAGCGCGGAATGTGCAAAGTTGGCCTTGAATGATTCGAGGCATAAAAAGCACATCTTAGGTGGATTTCATATACATGTAAAGCCATATAGAGCAAAACCTACGAACGAGCATTATATCGATAGATTCGAGCACAAGGCAGAGTTACAAGGAGGTAATAATAAGATATATCATCCAATCCATGATAAATAAATATTAGCGTGTGGCTTCTCATTATCCGATTTGTACTTTCACGGTCTGTGAAGTATATAATGTGCTTATATTCACTTGTCGAAATTCTAGGTTCGAAATTGCGTACGTGCCAGTGCCAACCAACGGAAAATGGGCCTGGATTTAGTCTTACAGTTATACACATGGTTATAGTATATATATATTTTTGAAGTATTTTTCGTCTATTAATTGTTGTTTTTCTAATATTTTCATTTGATTTGCGTCAGGTCAATTTCCATTTGCTGCAAGCAGTGTCAACGGCAGGTACGCCGACGTTGGCTCCACTTCAGGCGCTAAAAATAACACTGACCAAGACGGGTAATTTTTCTTGATATAATTATATATATATATATATATGTTTATTTATATCGACTTTGTTCCATTTCTTGGTTTTCTACAGTAGCAAAGAAACCGATCCTCCCAATACTCAGTAGAACTTTCGGCAGTGCGAGAATATTCCTCCCAATAATGTATAAGCGTGAAATATATATATATTATATATATATTAGTAGTCTAGGTTTTATAGACCTATCAAAATGATGCTGCAAGGACATATAACAATGGTTATCTATTACAAGATCGAAGGATACTATGCAAGGGAAAGTACATATCCGTACATTTACAAAGTTGACGCTGTCTGATTGTAGCACAATTGTGAAAGTCTGTAAAATCGAGTCGTATCAAAATAATTCTTTTATGGACTATTTAGAAGAGTTTCTAATTCTATGTTGAAATTCATTGGCAAGGAATTGAACTTGTTTATACTCCGTGTTTTCACTAATATATTAGCTTGTTGTGTGTCAAACCCAAGTCTCACATCGGATAATTAACAAGATAATTAGTGACTTACAAGCTTGTATGCTAACTCCATCTATTGGTAATTGATTTTAGGGAAGAACCCCACAAGCTTATATGAGCTTGGATTTGGGGTGGATGGGACCTGAAAAATCCAATAAGTATGAGAGATGAAAATGTAAACTAGCTTTAATCCAACCAAAATTAATCAAAACCTTTTACTATGCCTCTAAAATCCTTTGCAAGAGGAACTCCAAAATAAGCCCGTTGCTCGTTTCAACATCAATATTTCAGCTCACTTACTCGCGTTGTCCAAAAGCGGGGGCACGTCTAACTTATCTCGAACGCATAAAAACTCTGCTCACCATCCTCAGTAACAGGCCCAGATAATAAGTGAAGTTCATCACCGCCTTTCGTATTTCTTTGCGAAATCCTTGAGCAGCAAACTCTGACGAAAGTCCAAGTATTTATCCACGCTAGTGCCAGCCCATTGCTGGCAAAAGCACTCATCAGTTGGAACAAACGAACTCAAAGGAAACGGCCCTTTAGGGGCTTTCTTCAGTGAAACCAAGAAACGGTGTCGAGGCCTGATTCTTTGGTCCAAGGATAAGCTCAGGTACATTGGGTATTTGCTCAGAGAGTGAACTTCGTTTTTCAGTTCATTGACTAGGTACATGTACTTGGGCTTCAGATTGCCTTCCAATGATAAGGAGAACACCTATAGAAGGATATACAGATGGGAAATTCATTGCACGGACAAAAAACCAAATTAGAGAGTTAAGGGCTTATAGCGTTCAAGTTCACACACCTGTGTGATGCTGGTTAGAACTTTCAGTATATCGGAGTTGCGCATACCAATACTGCGCAGGAAATTGATTCGAGGGAGTAGACCAGATTCGATGCCATAGTGTAAGATCTGAGGATGTTCCTGACCATTTTCACGATGCTCTGTCTAGGGGCGCCCAGCTCTTTCATCAAGAAGTTGAGACGAGTGTTCCATGAGTTGTCGATCCGTTGAACTAGGATTTGTGGACTTAACTGCACGACTTTGCTCAGATCATTTCTCTGTATTCCTATTTCGTCCAGTAAATATTTAACTGTGGGTTTCAAGGAGCCCTCGACGCTGTAAGAGAATAGCGAGGGAGTGGAGGTGATGATTGTCCTATTCTTGAATCTGGAATGCCCAAGCTAACGAGAAAGGAGACATGGGATTTGAGATTGCTTTCCACAGTGTACTCCAATATCTGAGGCTGTCTCAAAATGATCTTTTTGACGTCTCTCTGCTTGACACCAACGCTCACCAGGTAGTCCAGTCGTTCTTTCACGGCTTCAACGTTTATCTGAAGCGACGGCATATGCCTTCCGTACATTTGGATGAAGTGAGATTCCTTGAGTCCAAAAGTGCTCAGGTAATCGAGGAGAGGAAAATATCTTTCATCTAAGTCTATTTCTTCCACCAAACGACTAAATCTGCTCTCGGCGGAGATTTCGGATTTCTGTAATAATCAGGCAACTAAATCAGAGGACAGGAAAGCATGCTAAAAATGCTGCAACGAAGCTATCACGACTATTCATACCTCTTCATTTGAAGAGCTGATGGTGTTTGTTTTCGCGGAGCCCTTGTAAGAACTGTTCTTATCTTTCTTATCTAATGTGAGTCGGCCATTTCTCGGAGAAGATTTGGCCTGTCTATATACTGACCTTGAAGATTTGATGTCCAAACCGTTTACCGAGGGTCTGTTTGTCCCTGTTTATGAGATATGATCATTGAACTTTCCTAGTATGCGTAGGATTACTTTATGAGCTAAGATTAGATTTGACGTTTACCTTCAACTTCGCTCGTAGAGATCTTTGATTTCAAACCGCTGTCTATCAGCCTCGGAAAGTTCAATATCATCGAGCTCCTCCTGAAAAATCAACCACATTAAAGAAAGGGAGTTTGAATGCGAAGCAACTCGGAACAAATTTCAGCAAAATTCGCGGGAAGTTCAGCTAAACAAACACAATCATCACAAAATATGCCAACATTTACAAAACATTCAGAGACGAACACTTACTTCGGATGACCAATCATCTCCGTCGTCCTCTTGACCATCGTCGTCGTCTTCGTCTTCGTCACTGCCGCCGCCTTCTTCGTCATCAGTATCGTACGGAGAAATCGCTTGGCCGTGCCTAGACCGACGGTTCGACTTCAAAATCTTCGCGCTGGAATGCGACGACACAACTCGAGTTCTACACGCTCGACTCCTTCCGCCGCCGACGCCGCCTTTGATTCTTATAATCGGACTTGAAAACTGCGAAGAATCGTGGAAGTATAGCGCGCAGTGGTTTGCAGCATATAGAGACAAAACAGCCATTCTTTTAATGTAAAGAATAAGAATATCCTATACCGATATGCTCTTAAACCCTAAGGCATATCGAAAGTTGATGCTAAAAAAAAAATAAATTATAAGAGTAAGCTCATGTCATCACTCACACAACCTTATCTTTTTCTTGTCATCTTGTGAAGTGAACTGTGAACCCATTGCGTTTTGTTTTATTTCTCTGGTGTGTGTTTAGCTGAGGGTCAAAATACTAAATCAAACAACGTAACGTTGTTTTCCATCACATACTTAAATCGACAAAATGTCGTATGAATAGGAAATAAAATAATGCATTAGTAAAAAAACGTTGTTAATGGGCCGAGAGGAGCACATTATTAGGCCCATTAAATAAGCCCAACAAAGAATTTTCATGGGCCCACACGTGAACAAGTCGACGACGTGGATTCATCTGAACGATCGGCCTTCTCCTCCAATGGCCACTCACTTGTTATCAAACTCTCTCTCACAGCTGAAAATACATTAAAAATAAAAAAAATCAAGCAAGGAAAAAGAAGCGACCGAGGAGATGAACGCTGCTATTGCCACTCCAATGTTTTCTGCAGTTCAAGCAGTGAATCCTTTTCTTCTTCAGCTCCGACACGACGTGGATGCTTACGTCATTCGTCGAGTTCGAACAACAGAAGGAGACGATCGATCTTTAGTGTCAAAGCTGTGGATGACGTTTCGGCTGTTATTTCCGACCCGGCGCAGACTGAAATCACTTGGCAGATCGTTATCGGTGCTATAGGTATCCGATTTGATAGTGCAGAAAATATTATCGCCAGACGTTGTTGACGATAGTCCACCGCCACCTGTCGATGATTATAGTCCACCACCACCTGTCGTAATAGCCGATTCCTCGTTCCTATGGTTGACTTTAGGCCTGGGAATACCGATTCTTAAAATCGTTGGTCTTAATAATTCTTGTTGCTACAGAAAGTGGAAGAAGAATAAGAATATCAATCATAGAAGGAGGAGGGGCCAGACGGAGAAGAAGAGGCTGATCACTTGGACGAAGATACGCACATGGACGACGAATTCGCAAAGGAAAGCGGGCCGAAGAAGTTCACCTACGACGAGCTGGCGATTTCGACGAACAACTTCTCGGAGAGGGAAAGCTCGGGGAAGGAGGGTTCGGGCAGGTCTATAAGGCTTCCTCAAAGAAACAACTTCATATGTCGCAGTAAAGAGATTATCGCGTCGATCCCAACAAGGCCTCAAGGAGTACACCTCGGAGGTGAAGATCATCAGCAATTGAGCACAAAACTTGGTGCAGTTCGTAGGATGGTGCCCTCATGGGGAGACCTACTCTTAGTCTACGAATACATGTCCAACAAAAGCTTAGACTATCACCTCTTCAAGAGAGATTTAATCACTTTCTTGGAAGGTTAGGTATAATGTCGCTCTAGGGTTAGCCTCGGCCCTTTTTTACCCTCACGAGGAGTGCGAGCAGTGCGTGCTCCAGCAGGGACATAAAGTCGAGCAACATTATGCTCGACTCTACCTTCAACGCAAGCTCGGAGATTTCGGACTGGCCCAGGTTGTGGACCACGAGAAGGGGTCCCACACGACCCACGTTGCAGGCATGTTATTAAATGACCAACACTTCACTTCACCTAAATGTTTTTGAAATTGAATGGATGGAGTGCATCATATTTTAATTTTATATTTACTTTGTTCCAATATAGCTCGTCGCATCTAGGCTGGTTCGTTCTCTTTAACATGAGCTCTAATACCATGTTGAATGACCATTCACTATACAAGTTTAAACTCGAAGGGATGCTGTCGTAGTTTTAATTTATATAATTTACTTTTTTCCAAAAGGGACGAGGGGATACATGGCTCCAGAGAGCTTCACTACGGAAAGGGCCACCAAGGAATCCGACGTCTATAGCTTCGGAGTGGTGCTGTTGGAGATAGCATGTGGAAAAAAGCCTATTGATATCAACCAGCAAACAGTGACTAAATTGGTCGAATTTGTTTGGAATCTCTACGGTGCGGGAATGTGCTCGGTGCGGCGGATCCCAAGCTATTCGGAGAGTTCAATGCAGTAGAAATGAAGAGTCTGTTGATAGGTTGGGCTGTGGTGCGTTCACCCAGACAGCAGCGTAGCCTCAAATAAGGGAAGCCAAACACGTCCTTACTTCGAAGCGCCGTGTTTGCCCAATACGATACCTAGAACGATGCCTAAGATTATGTACTCACGGCTAGTGAGGAAACGACGACTACCACCGATCGTAGTTCTACGGTTCAAACTGCGTCGACTTCTTCTTCTCTTCTATCTCCGTCGCTAGCTTTTCGTTTGCATCCTCAATCTCATCTGTGTTGTTGGTCTATTTGGTGGTTCAAAAAGGTAGGTCTTCTTGTTCTCTTCAATGGGCTTGTTTTTTGTGTGAATAGCATTTGAAGATTGGTTTGTTAATTAAAAATAAACTTGTAATGTTTGTGTGTGTATGCCTTCCATTCTTATGTTTTGTTACTGTACTGATGAAATGATTATCGATGAACTCCTCCGTGGAATAGTGTAACTGCTTGATATTATTTCGTCTGAGCAAACATATGCAAGTTGCCAGCTGCTATGTATTGTCTCAAGTCATTTGTCTATTCAGATTATCCACGTTACAACTTGGCATGGCCTCCTAATTACATGAACAATAGTCAAGCACTCATTTTTTCAATTTTTATGTCACAATATTCAAGTTCTTCAAAAGATATATCAAGTAGCAGCTAGCTTGCTGTGTATATTCACGGCCTTTAAAAGTTTTGGTGGATTTCTGCCGACTAACACCTTTCAGTTTTAACTACAAAATAGAAACCGTAAAAGGTCCTCCCAATTTTCATCTACAAAATTATGCAACACCAATCTTTCAATATAAGCTAGTCATCATTTACAATATGAACGTTCATACCTCTAAAAAAAGGGTGAATGAGTAATAGGAAAGAAGAAGAGGGCACACATCCTTTCTTGAAATGCATTGTTCCTCAGAATCCTCAACCATGCATTGATCGAGATTCTCATCCGACGTTGCAGAATCGCCGGAAAGCATCTCTTCATCATGGTTAGGCACGTCGATGATCATAGGGGCTTTTTAGGACATCCCAATAAGAGTTCAATAGCTACTGTGCATTACAACAGCTTTGGATGTTTATTGGAGGAGAAGTTGCTCCCTTTTCAGTGCTTCTTCCTGCTATAAGATTCCAAAATGCATTAGCCAAATCCATAAATACGAAATCAAATTTCAAGTAAGGAATATATCTATAAAGAAAACAAATGTCCGAACAACCTTCGCTGGTAAATGCATAACATCGAACTGATCGATTGGAACCATTTTCTGCTTACAATGGAAAACTGCTGATCAATAATTTCAGCATCATCATCGCTGTCATCACTGACTCCCTTACGTGGACTAGAAACAGGCGTTAATTTCCTTCGGGGGTTTCCTGGGAAATTCTGCATAATAAGTTTCTGATTTGATCGCGCTTTTTTGAGAGAAACCTCAACAGTTGGAACCAATCCTTGTTCAGCTGTTGAGATTATAAGATTCTAAGTGGCTGAGTTATACAAGATTTTAGAAGCAAGGTTTGAACTTAAAAGGGGGTAATGAAACATGCTTTACCATTTCAAGAAGTTCTGAGAAAGTAGATTCCATTGCCTTCTCCAGGAAAAGCTCAACATAATGAAGCAAGAAAAGACACAGTCGAATCAATTTTCTTGTTGCGGCAACTGCGGAAAATACAATGCAATTAATAGAAATAGAAACTTTTATTTCAAAGAATCAGCTCGTATAAAACAGAATCGTAGTTGTATTTTCTATTTACTTTGTTTGGTAAAAGGACAAGCATGTTATTGGGGAAACTCGAAAGTGGATATGGTACAACGGAATAAACTCCAGTGACGAATCCACAACGAGATTTAATTGAAAGCAGGTATGGTTATATTCTATCTATTGGAAACTAAATTACTTGAACAAAAAAAATAGATAAATTGTGCAGACCACCGCGCACACTGTGGAGCAAAATTTTCAAATTAATGAAATTATTCATAATACAGACTTCATCTGTTATGGCCGATCATTCCATTCTTGCCACAAGTAGCTGTCGTTACAAAACAAAATTGTTGCAAAGGGCTCAATGGACAAAAGCAGCCAATGCAATAATCTAAAATATTAGCAGTATTTCAATAAGTAAAGAGCTAATTTACCTGGCCAATTATATTAAATGGAAGTTTTGATGACGAATGCAAAGTTATATGCTAGGTCAAAACAAAAGGAATTAGTCTTTTTATAAGGCTTCCATGTCTTCGTCAGAAGCTGATGGCACTTACCTCTGATTAGATTCTCAAAACCTCTATGGTTCCCTCGTATAGAATCCTGTGTAGAATACACGGAAACTTCAAGACATGGTCGACATCTTTGTCTGCACAATAACAGAAAAATCTATAAGGAATATAATAACAAATGAAATGTGAAAAAATTCTTCCAGAAGATAAATCACACCTCTGACATCAGCCAGTAACCGAGGATTGCAGATGACAACAAACTCCAATGGAGCTATCAAGAGGAAAAGGAAGTTTAGATGCCAACTTTGATATATTGGTGAGTTCAAAGCGTGTCTCATACCTGAGTTTTACCGTATGAATATGTAATCCTTTTCAAAAATATCAACATTCCTCGTCCATTTCTGAACACGTTGAAAAGCTTCCTCCCTACCACATCTGTTGACGAATTTCGGCCCATAAAAGCAAGCTTCTGGAAGAAAAAGGTGTGAAAAAGTAGAATCTATGCTGCTCCTGGGGCTTGTTTTGTTGAAAGATACCTGTGATTTGAAAGGTCCAATCAACTTCAACATATTCCTCTCATTTAACTTTTCTAATGATATCAATTATCAACATCAGAGATATGTATATATATGGTAACAGGTTAGAATCGGAATAATAAGGGTGGGTAATTTTTTCACGCGTAGCTCACTTAATGTAGAAATCATGATGGTGTCATTGATGAACATCCTCGGCTCAAGAAATTCTATATCCCTTCTACTCAGGTAGACAGCATCTGGGTCCCCTTCTGGATATATAATGTCATCAAAAGATTTGGCTGAAAGACATTCGCTGCATATAAAAAAAACTGGAACGATTATACTGACTGACCAGTGTAAGAATTACCGAAGGTTAGATGAAAATGGTTATCGTCATACAACAAAACAACCAAACAGTAAAAATTGGAATACATAGAGAAAAACACCACATGCATAAAAAATGGTTCAGGCACATTCATCCATAATATATCTATATATATGTGCATCTGTAGAAAGATCACACTTAAATCTTTGTAATTTGACATTGAAGTTTAAACACGAAAAAATCACATATTTGATGGCATAACACACATTATACATGGCAACTTATACAACAATACTGATAACTTATGTCCTCACTTCAGCACTACGGACTGCAACAGACAGAAACATCAGAAATATAGAAGCCTAACCTTAAACAAAAACGAACGATAGAGTGGAAGAACTTGGAAACACATGACTCACTTGACAACTGGTTCCCAAGCAGATTCATAGTTTATATCTAGAGATTTGATTAATTCCCTGTTGTTTGGCCCACTGTGATCATCAAGAACAACAATTTCCAATTGCAAACTTCCTGCATATACCATAAGAAAGTTTTAATCATGTAACAAAACCATATTAATATGTTTAACTGTCAATTATATTGTTCACCCCAAGCTCATAACCGATTTTCCTGATTAGCCTTAAAACTGAGTAATGAACAAATCTTATTGAAACTATGCAATTGAAGCGTTTTAAACCTTGTTAAGAGCCTGGAATACTTTAGTTAGATAATCAAGCATAATAATAAAACGTTAATATAAGTTGCAGAATCGGATTGTATCAATAAAACTAAATGTGCAAACCTGAAGTTCGAGCCGAGGATTTGTCCACTTCGGCATTACACTTCAGATGGAGTTTCAAAACATCTGCTTTAACCTATGTTTAGCAATTCCAGATGATTTAGTTCGTTCATTTTTGTTTAGATGGAAATCAAGGTAAGGCGATCTTGGAAGATAACTGTACTCACACTCTCACAGTGCTGATACTCAATTTCAAGATATCACAGGCTGACCATTCCTGAGAATAAGCATTCTCTCCCCACAAAGGGACAATCCTAGCAATCTGATGCATTTGGAAGAAAAAGCCATCGTACATTCAGTAAAATACGTTCCCTCAAATTTAATGTACTTGGGATGGATCTCGACAACTGTTCTCTGCCATAAGAAAAAAAAGAACAGAAAATATTCATAAATGGCTATCTCACTTCAGGCTGAGGAATGACAAATTAGTAAGAGCATTGTGCACTCTTTAACACCTATAATGTTTTCCAACAAACTGTGTTGTAGCCAATCAATTAACAACTCAGTGATAGGAAAGGATAGGCTTCACTAATTGAGTCTGCAATTGCCTATGGCAAAAAATCAACATCTCAACTACTTTAATCTGAAACTCTTACATTATGATTTGCATCCATCTTGCACTTTGGTGAAAGATTATCAAATATTCCTGAAAACAAAAGGCCAAAGATGTATCACGTGCATGGACATGAAGAAAAATGCATCTAGATAGAGGATAAAGAATAACGAACCTTCACTGATGATGAATCAGAAGGAGAACTTGATTCTCTCAATTCCATTTGCTCACAGTCATCAGAATCTATATTCCATACATCGCTCTACAAGTAAAAGAAAGCTAACAATAAGAAACTGAATGCAAACATTTTACTAAAACTAATGAAAAAGTTATGATGAATTCGTAAATTTACATGTGCCCTCGGAATTCACCTCGCAAGGACTTGTAATAATATCATAAGATTTAAGTAACGAAGTCTCCGTCACTTACAGCTGAACGAATTCTGTGATGCAGCAACGTCAATGATAGGAGTTCTGTTTACTGACAAATCCTCAATAACTTCAACATCTGGCATTTCATTTGAAGAGCTACCCCGTCCTCGATCATTTCCTCTTGCGACTGCAAATAACCAGCTAAAACAATTCATCGTCGTAGTTGACTCATAAAACACATGAACTAACCAAAATAACAACAGCAACTCCAATCTCAGCTCGCTCCAAAAACTACGAGGAAACAACTTCTGATCATGACAATACCATAAACACAACAGGGAATAAAATTAAAATTCGAATGCCGGCAGTTTTGAGTAATGCAATACGGAAACTGAAATTCCCTTCAAAATTGAGAACCGACGAGCACAGAAACCAAGCCACAACAGAGCATCAGATTAAGTGAAATACGAAACAACCAAAAAAGCATCAGCCATCTATTCCACTTACAGAACTCGATAAACATGTATTTATCGACGAGATGTTTTTTCCGTCCGTCTTTTAACAGGGGATTTGGTTCCATACTTTGGCTACGCTTTTGCGAGACTCCGATTCCACAAGAACTCATCGCGGCAGAACTCGAACGCGGTGTATCTATCGTCGGCGACCGTGATGACGCCATCTTCGCGGCGATCGTCTGCTTTCCTACGCTTTCCCATTGCGCAACTGCCAAGTTTTGAATCCGAAAAGTGTCGTCTGCTGCTGTAGGAAGAAGGCGAAAGGGCATATTATCGTACGTAGGAAGCCTTGGCTTTGTGTTTGAAATCGTAGGCAGTGGCGATTATCTTTCAGAATTTGAAAAAACTATGAATTGAAGTCGCTACTGCAATAAATACTAAAGACGTTTGTTGTTTAGTTGATATAGCGCTTTAACAATGTTTGATCAATAAAATGTACTTTTAACTGCGGGGACCAATTTGGTTCAAATTCGATAACGTCGGGACTAAACTGATTCTCGCGATGAGACTAATTGGTCAGGGTAAACATTTGGACAATTTTAGTTTTTTGCCCTAACAAATATACAAATAAAATTCTCCACCCACAAACCCTAATTATGGAAGTTATTTTTGAAGTACATGATGAGGAAGTGAAGAGAACGGCAAATCTTGACTTAATAATCGTTATTATGGTGCTTTATGCTAATATGTATAGGTGTTTAGTTCTTGTATATAAACTTCGAATCTTGTTTACTTTTGGATCTTGTTTTTCAGGTTGTATTTATTCCTTTCTTGATGAGAATTTTCTTCCTCCTATATGGTCAGGTGTTACCACATAAAATTTTCAATGTGTTTTAAGCCCCTTGTAATTTTCTTTTTTTCATTATAAAACTTTCGCTTTGAAGAAAAGAAAAAGTACGATGTACAATGTTGCAAGAGTTTAGAAAAAGTAAACCTTGTGAATCCAATTTCAACTCAATGTAGCTTACCTAGAGTACGAGAACTAGGAAGACTTTTGTGGATGCATTGCGTCGAAAAACAACCCTTACGGGATGTAATACTATTATAACATCATTTTACTCAAGACATAGCGAATTCTTCCTTCAATATAAATGACAACCATCGCATAGAAATAATAAATTCACAAAGCAAACAATCTAAGGAGGTTTCTCAACTCCTAAACTCAGAAAACCAATGGGAATTTTGAGAACCCTTTTCTTCACCTTCTCTTCAAGAATTCTCTCTGAAGAATTTCCGTTGATTGATCAATCGGAATGGCGCGAAAAAAATAATAGAGACGAGATAGATGAATTTCTGTTTTCTTCAATACTTCACAAATCGCATTCTGTACAACAACACTTTTATATACAGACTCGGCTAACATAAATTACTAAAACACCCCTGACTTTGCTAACTAACGAAAACCAATTAGAAAACAGGCTCGCGCCAGTTAGTGAACTTCAATTGATCTGATGAAGTTATCTCATGCTTTTGCTTACTCTTAGAATTCTTCAGCCCCCCTCAAGATTAGCGTGGGGAACCCAAAAGCGCATCTTGGACAGAAGGGATAGAAAAGCCTGAGGCTGTAAAGGACTTGGTGAAGATATCAGCCAAGTTCAGTGAGGAAGAACATGTCTGGGTAGGATGAAGCCTTGCTTATATTGATCACGAACGACGTGGCAATCGATCTCGATGTGCTTGGTGCGCTCGTGGAAGACCGTTTGGAAGTGATGTGTATAGCAGCTTTATTATCACAATGAAAGGGATTGGCAGAGAGACAGCAACGTGCAAATTGGTCAGAACATAAGATAGCCATTGGAGTTCGCGAACTGTCGAGGCCATAGAGCGGTATTCTAACTCGGCAGTGGAACACGAAATTGTGGATTGTTTCTTCTTCGTTTTCCAGGAGATTAGACTATCCCCAAGGAAAATGCAATACCCTGTCAAGGAATGGCGAGAGGACCTGCAAGCCCCCAATCAGCATCACTGTAGGCGTGAAGCTGCAAATTAAATGCCTTCGAAAAGAAAAGACCAAGCAGAGCATGTGTGATTCAGATATCTAAGGACATGTTGAGCTGCTTGCCAATGGGAATCACGAGGTGAGTGAACGAATTGACTTAGCTGTTGAACAGCATATGTGATGTCAGGTCTTGTAAAATTCAGGTAGAGCAGTCTACCAATGAGGCGTCGATACTGCAGAGGATTTCCCATAAGTGGGGCAGAATCTGTGTCTGACGATATAAAACATGCCCACCAGGGAGAGGAGTAGAAACTAGGGAACAGTCCAGCATATGTGTATCTCTGAGAATGTCCACGATGCACTTTCGTTGGCTCACATAAATCCCTTCAGTTGATGGGTTTATTTCCATACCAAGAAAGAACCGAGCTGGTCCAAGATCTTTAATGGTGAATGCTTTGTCTAGAAAATCCTTTACTTCCTGCATCTTTTTCAGGTCTGTACCAGTTAAAAGGACATCATTTACGTATACCAGCAAGAAAACCTGAAAAGAATCTGAGGTGAGAGTAAATAGCAATGGTCATGAGAAGACTGCACAAAGCCAAATTCAATTAACTTCGAGCTGAATTCCAGGTTCCATTGCCTCGGGGCTTGCTTCAAGCCGTGTAGAGACTTCTTCAATTTGCAAACTTTTGAGGTGTCACCTGTTAAGTAACCCGTGGAGGGCGCATATATACATCCTCATCTAGGTGCCCATGGAGGAAGGCATTGTTAACATCAAGCTGTTGCAATGTCCATCCTTTAGCTGCGCAAGTGACTTTTTTTGCCACTGGTGAGAATACCTCAGTGTAGTCTTCCCCTTCAGTTTGAGTGAACCCTTTAGCTACAAGTCTAGCCTTGTACTTGTTGATTGAACCATCTGCATTACACTTAACACGATATACCCATTTGCACCCAATTAATTTCTTACCTTGAGGAAGGTCCACAAGCTCCCATGTATCATTATCCTCAAGAGCTTGCAGTTCTTGCTTCATAGCATCTATCCACCTGTGATCAGTCCTAGCATGATTATAAGAATTAGGTTCATGAAAATTAGACAAGTTAGCCACAAAGGTCTCATATGCGTGTGTCAGTGTATGGTCAGGAAAGAACAGAGGAGGCTTGGGACAGCCCTGAGTGCATGAATTAATGCTAACATAATCTTTCATCCAATTTGGTGGCTTTTTGGGTCGAGAGCTGTGTCTTGGGTTCATGGGAGGACTTTTGGGAACTGACTGATGATGCTGGGAAATGACTGGTTATGTGTCTGATGAAGTGAATGTATTTGGGTTGGGCAGTGGTGATGAAGGTGATTGAGATGTGGATGTCACTACTTCATGGTCATCTTGAACATTTCCTGTGCTGTTCTGATTGAAAGGAGGGCAGACATCATCTTCTTCAAATGGATCACCAACATGTATGGATGGCAAAACTGCTTCTGATTTGTCAGTGCTCAAAGATGGGAAGATGTCTTCATGAAACTCTACATCTTGTGAGATGATGACCTTATTCAATGAGGGACAGAAGATCTTGTAGCCTTTCTGTCCACTGGGATATCCAACAAAGAGTCCACTCAATCCCCTTGCATCAAACTTATCTTTGTGTGATCTGTATTCACAGCAAATACCAAACATCCAAATTCCTGAACTCAGTGTAGGTTGGAGACTGCTTCATTAAGACTGTAAAAGGACTCTGCCACTTGATGATTCTGGAAGGCAATCTGTTTATGATATATACTGATGTAAGAACAGCTTCCCCCCAGAATGTTTTGTGCAGCTTGGACTGGAAAGCAGAGACCTTGCTACCTGTAAAATATGCTTGTGCTTCCTCTCTGCAACCCCGTTTGTTGTGGGGTGTAGGGGCAAGTTCTTTGGTGTATTATCCCCTTGCTTAAGAGAATTTCCTGGAAAGAGTTGCTGAGGAACTCAGATCCATGTCTGAACGAATGATCTTTACTCGAGCTCCATACTGGTTTGCAGCATAAGCCATAAACCTGTTGAATGTTTCTGTGACTTGAGACTTGTATCTCATCAGAAAAGCCCAGGTGAATCTGCTAAAATCATCCACAATGGTCAAGAAGTAGTGACATCCTGTGAGGCTAGGTAATTTATAGGGGCCCCAGACATCTATGTGGAGCATCTAAAAAATACATGAGGTGTGTATATGGCTGACTGGAAAAGGTGTCTTCTGCTGTTTGGACTGAGGACATATATCACAAACAACAATATCTGAGAAATCACTTTTACTAGTATCAAGATTGGGTAAGTGTTTCATAACACGAAATGAAGGATGACCAAGTCTACAATGCCATTTATGCAAAGTAGTTACAGCAAGAGCATGACTGGGAAAAAAGGAAACTGGTTTACTTAATACAGATGAAAGACTAGATGCATAAAAATTGTTGTGCACTCAAGACTGCCTCCTTTGAAAAGATGATTGGTTAAGTATGTAGAGCCCTTTGTGTGTTTTTCCTGCTGCTAGAACCTTGTTATTCTGCAACTCGATTAGCAAGAAAAAGTCAGTGTAGAATTTGAAGTATGTGTGAGAATCTTGTGTGAGTTTCTCACTGAAAGGAGATTGTAGCGAAAGCTGGAATATAGGCAATCATTAAGGGTAATATCAGGTGAGAGGGTGATGTTCCATGTGTGTGAAACAGATTTAACACTGCCATCTGGTAAACACACAGGTATAAAGGAATTCACTGGTTTTGGAAATGATATGAGGTTAAGATTTTTTTGCACATGTGACCTGTGGCACCTGTGTCTGCCAACCAAGAACCATCATCTATCATATCAGACTTACCAGAACTGATCTTAGGAAGGACAGTGCTACCTGCAAAATCCTCCAGATGAGCAAACTTGACAGCTGCTGGACTGGTTGCTGCAGTCATTTTGCCACTCATCATCTTTGTGAGCTCCTTCTTCATCATTTCCATCATCTGTGCATAGATTTCACCTTGCTGACTTTGATCCATTATTTGTTCTGCCTCAACTGAGTTAGCCTTAAAGCTACTCTGACCCTTTCTCTGAGTATTGCTACCTCTGTTTGCACCAAAATTATTAGGAGAGCCAACCAATCTATAGCATTTTCTCTCGTGTGTCCAGCCTTCTTGCAATGGCTGCATTCAGGCATTCCATTCAGCTTGTGACATTCTTCCTTAGTGTGTCCAGACTTCTTGCAATAGTTGCAGAAAAGATTAAACTTGTCCTGCTTCATGACTTTAGAGTTGATCTGCTTCTTCTCACTGAAGCTCTTGGCCATCATCGCTGTATTCTCCTCAGAAGATGTCATGTTCATGGAAACTTCCCCGTGCTTCTCAGCCTTGACTATCATTGCATAAACTCTATTCACTGTGGCAAGTGATCAAGAAAAGCAGCTGATTTCTCTCTGCTTCAAACACATCGTTGAGCCCCATCAAGAATTGCATCGATTTATCCTGCATTTCCCTCTCTTCAATCTTGATTCTTACAGCTTCAGCCGCATCAATTGTAGGTCTCAGCTGCTCAAGCTGATCCCACAGATTCCGAATTTTGTTGTAATAATCAACAACACTCATATTTCCTTGTTTCAAACACGAGATCGCACGCTTGATTTCATAAATGGCAGATATATGGAAGTGCCATATCTTTCGCTTATCTCATCCCATAAGTCCTTGGCATCATGTATGTACATAAAATTGTTCACTATGTCCTTCGAAATCGAGCTTTTAATCCATCCAGTCACCATGCTGTTAACCTTCCGCCATCTTCTGTAATTCGGCGAATCTACTGCTGGTTTTAGGTACTTTCCATTGATGAAGCCTATTTTCATCTTAGCTTCAAGTGCTTCTGTCATCGAACTTTTCCAAATCAGATAGTTTGAAGAAGTTAGAGGAGTTGATACGATCATCATGCCTGGATTGTCGGATCCGTGCAACTGATAATCTCCTCCATCTCAGCTGTATCAATCGAGATTCATGAACTGTTTTGAGCTTCTGAACTCATGATTCAAACGAGAAATTTCCGCAGCAGAAAATTTCAATTCTCAACACCTTGAAGGAATTCGATGACCGTCGAACTCCTTAATCGATCACAGGTAATCTCCGTTGATAACCTGCTCTGATACCATGAAGAATTTCCGTTGATTGATCAATCGGAAATGGCGCGAAAAAATGAAAGAGACGAAGATAGATGAATTTCTGTTTTCTTCAATACTTCACAAATCGCATTCTGTACAAAAGCACTTTTATATACAGACTCGGGCTAACAATAAATTACTAAAACACCCCTGACTTTGCTAACTAACGAAAACCAATTAGAAAACAGACTCGCGCCAGTTAGTGAACTTCAAATTGATCTGATGAAGTTATCTCATGCTTTTGCTTACTCTTAGAATTCTTCACTCTCTCACTACGGTAAACGCATATCATCAATATTGTAATAAATCAACCAAGATCAAGGCAGCCTCAAGAATGTGTTTCTTAGTTCACATAAAATCTTGATGAAATAAAAACAGAGCTAGAGATTGCTTTAAAGCTTGAAACTTTAGGTACATTATATATACATATATACATATATATCCATATATCCTACATACCCTAGCTTGAGAGAAGTATCAGAGATGCTATTATCCTCGGGATATACGTGGGCAAGCCCTAGATGAGAGTTCGTGAACGACTCCGAGGAGAGTTGCCTTGAATGTTCACCACATTTTTATTCCTCTTCCATGCATCTGCAATTGCGCGCGAAAAACGTATATTATTAGTTCAGCTAAAGCTAAATAATCGAAAGCGCTATATACGAACTGAAAACGCTTTTTTTTTTTTAAAAAATTACGCTTGGTTCGGCACCAGCTGCTGCTTTCAGTTGGGCGTTCTCTTCCCTTAGCTTCGATTCCTACATTCGAGTATTTGAGATATTAGGAATAGTGATGTAATAATTGAGCAATTAATATATTGAGAAAGTTTTAGTTTAGGTGTTTTCAGATACTTGCCCTCGCCTTGAGCTCGCCGATCTGATTCCAAATCTTTTCGTTCTGTCGTTTATAAAATGGATTTCGTCGACTGTATATATTTAAATTCGACGAGCGTTATTGTAAAAATGTGAAAAAAAAAGCGCACCGTAGATTTCTCCACTCGGTCGAGTCCCGTCTGTACGAGTTTCTCGAGCCTCATCAGTTCGCTCATGCTGAGACCTTCGAGATCTTCGCCCGTGAGATGCCTTTTTCCAAACAAAATATTAATTCGTCGCCGATTAAATAATTCAGACGACAATATTCTTAATGCGTTGTAAGTGAAAAACCTATTGTATTTACTTTAGCTCGCTAGTCAGCGCGGCAAGTTGCTTGCCAAGCCTCGAATTATCTCCACGTCCTACTACGATTTTCCAAGCAACAGTTCGCGCCTCTAATTTATTATTCGTTTAGTTTCATTTGCAAAAGGGATTGGAATATTTTCCATGGAAAACGAGCATTCGATACAGTCAATTGCACTTTCGATACTTGTAAGCGCAAAAAATTAATTGATTCTTACCTGCGCACGGAGATCGTTGGGTTGTCCAACTTTGCTAGACTTCTCATTCTGGTGCTGGTTATGCCTTTGAATGAGTTCCATCATGCTTCACAAAAAAAAAAAAAAAAAAAATCAGAGGTTACATTTATATATATATATATATATATATGTTGTCGACGAATATTTACTCTACGATTATTTATTTCCCATGATTGCGATAACTAGAAGGTATAACCTAAAATCCTAAATCAACGTTGCGAAAAAGATTGAGTCAAAATTTTCAGAAAAACGGTACTGTTAGAGATGATACTTAACAAGAATATTGCTACGTAAAAGCTCTTATCCTAGACATAATTTGTGTCAAATGAGCAAAAGTTCTTAGGTTAAGCGGCCATTAAACATTATATTAGAGCTGAATGATCGTTCCAGCTAAATGTTTAGCTTGAAGATGGTGGATCATATATGGATCTTATATATGTTATTTCCAATAAATCGTTTGACTAATGTCTTTCATACCTAACTAACTGTCCTATTTTCTTCATGTCACTTTTAAAGAGCAATATCTAGATCTTGATGGAGATTAAGAAGCAATATTACAGTTCGAAACTTAGTGAACTAAAATGAAGAATCTTTACCATTTAAAGTCAGACAAATGGTTCTGAGACTGATTTGATTTATGAGTATGTGGTTGAGGCTTGAGAAGTACCAAGGAGAAAGAAAAGGTACAGTTGCCAACACAGCACTCGATTGGATAATATATCTCCAAAGTAATAAAATAGATCAAGAACTCATTTCTGGGCATACGTACGAATGATCAAGATTTCATGTAATAATGTAACAATTTATCATCAACTTCAAATCTGAAACCCTTTTTAAGCACACAATTAGGGAACATTTTCGTCTTATCCAACTTATAACCGAAGATCTTAATATAGAAGGGTTACAAAGTCAACTCATATAGAGAGGTACCTCAAAACCTAATTTCTTTGTGTGCCTGCCTATGTCTACAGCTCGAGCTACAGGAGAGAGAGAGAGAGAGAGAGAGAGATAGAGATAGAGAGAGAGAGAGAGAGAGAGAGACCTTGAGGAAGAATAGTGAAAGAGTTTGCCCGTAGCTGAGAAAACCATGAGAGCAATCTCAGCATTGAGCCTTTTTGTAAAGCCCTCTTCTCCTCTTCGAAAACGTCACTTGCCTAGAAGTCAAGTTATCAATCTTCTTGATCTGAATTTTCTGCCTCACCATTGTTCGAAATTAAGCAAAACTGCATAAAAATAAATTCGGAAAAAGATCAATATATATCGATAAACACAGTAACTCAGAAGTACAAGAAATTGTGGGGTTTTTTCATTCTTTTAGAGCATATCTATACAAGTACGAACACGAATTCTTGGGGAAAAGAAAAAACCCTCATTCTAAAGTAGATAGAACGAATCTTTGTATAAATGGTAAGAAAAGAGGAACTCTTTAATGGTTTTGTGATGAAGACTGAAGATAGATAGATGTAATACTGTACAAATGACATCATACCTGTAGTAGAATACGAGGAAGCAAAAAAAAAAGAGGCAAAACCACCAAACCTAGTAATTACATATAATAGAAAAGAGATTATACATAGAGAAAATCAACCTTAAAATATCAATTTCTGGTTCCTTTTATGAAGGGATGAGTGTTGGGCTTTGGGTGTAGGCGAGCGTAGAAGAATTGTGTGATTGTAATATTCACATAGTGGATTTTCTGTGGCCTTGTTGCCCGGGTGGTTTTTTCCTCTTCGTTAACAGAGGGTTTTCCACGTTAAATCTTTGTGTTGTTATTTTCTCCTGTTTATATTTCCGCGACGGATCTTGGGCGGAATTTCGGTACGGCCGAATTTCCCAACAAGTGGTATCAGAGCGAGGTTAAACCTAGTTTTGTTCGTGCAGTGGAGCTAGCGACGGGTGGAGCTTGACAAGGATGTCCGGAAGTAGGTTTTCAAATCTGGCGAGATTTGATGTGGAGAAGTTCGACGAAGAATCAACTTTGGCTTGTGGCAAGTGCAAGTCAAGGATGTGTTGATTCAGTCGGGTTAGACAAAGCTTTGAAGGGCAAGGAAACTCCCAAAGGCGATGCTACCAGCAGCACTGAGGAAACAGCTGGTGCGATTTGCTGGACGTGTGGACATCTGGCACGTGAAAAGAAATTGTCAGAAAGGTGGAGCAGGATCGGCAAGCAGCTCCAAGTCGGTAAGTGGAGATACCGAGAAAGATGCTAATTTTGCCTCTCTCTCCACGGATGAGTTTTTCTGAGAGAGACAAGGGCGTCCTTATGGCATGTCGCTAGTGTCATGAGAGAGGGCGCGTTACTATTAGTGGGTCCACAGTTTACACACGGGCATTGGTTTGGCGTTGATGCAAGGTGTGTGGTGGAAATTTCGTGTCGAGGACTGATGAACTTCCTGGCAAGCCAAGCGTGGAAGTTGCACCATAGATTTCAGCAAGGTTATTTCGACATGGGCCGAAGAAATGCTTGGATGTGATTCCAAGTGGATATGCTTTTATGGTGGAGCATGGTAGCGGAAGCTATGTGGATCTTCGCCAAGTGAAGGTGTCAAGGCGGACAAAGTCACAAGGTGGAGGTTGTTGGCTTAGGCCCATGTTTGTGCCTTTGTTATTTATCCCACATCGATATAATCGTAAGGCATGAGGGTTTCGTCTCCTATATAAGGAGGGCTATACCCTGGATTATAGGTACACCAACACATTAGAAAGTTATTTGTGTTAACATTTAACTCTAGGAAAATTCCTTTGGGTGAGAGTTTGGGTTAGCGGGTGAAATAACTTTCGGGTCGTTGTTGTCGGGTTTTGGGTGTAGGCGAGCGTAGAAGAATAGTGTGATTGTAATATTCACATAGTGGATTTTCTGCGGCCTTGTTGCCCGGGTGGTTTTTCCCTCTTCGTTAACAGAGGGTTTTCCACGTTAAATTTTGTGTTGTTATTTTCTCCTGTTTATATTTCCGCGACGGATCTTGGGCGAATTTCGGTACGGCCGAATTTCCCAACAATGAGCACTAAGGTTACAAAAACATTGCATCTTGCGTCAGTCAGTACAGCCAAATAAAGCCCTTAGTGGAGAGGAGGGGACCAGCAAAGTTAACTGTGCAGTCATTTATTGATATTACCTTTATGGGACATTTAAAAACATGTCCTTTATTTTTTATAAATTTTTCCAAAGTGTTATATTATCGTCGTCGGCATATATACAATGGTCTCGAAACATTCGTCTATTCATTTTATACATATAACTAGTAGCACATCTATATCGTGTAGTGTTTTAGCAGGAATAAAAGCTGAATAAGATACAAAACCAATGCAAATATCAAGACCATGCAAGCAAGAAATATAGTTGTCAATATTTTCCTTTTGAAGAAGTTCGCTAGATATTAAAGTAGAAAGATAATGTAACAAGAGATTTGAAGCGATTCGACGGAAGCTTGACATGGACGGTTTATGTGTGGATCCAACGGCAGAAGCGGTGGGTTAGCCTTACTGTGGGGAAAAGAATGGAAAGTCACACTAAGAACACTCTCTTCGTCCCACATAGATGTATATATGCAAAGACCGGATGACGCATTACAGTGGAGATGCACGGGCTTTTACGGCGACCCTAAAACGGCAGAAAGAAAACACAGCTGGCAGCTACTACGGAGATTATACGACCAAAATAACATGGCGTGGCTGTGCATGGGCGACTTTAACGAGATATTACATCAAGAGGAAAAGTGTGGGGCTGTATCCGTGCTTCGTCTCAATTCAGCCCTTTAGAGATTCGTTAGAATTTTGTGAGCTACGGGATCTGGGGTACTCGGGAGATGCCTTTACATGGAGCGATCGTAGTTGCCATCCGAACACCATCTATGAACGGCTCGACCGAGCTTGTGCGAACCCGGCTTGGGATGCCCTGTTTCAAGAGGTTTTGATCACAAACATTCGTACTGTGCATTCTGACCACCATGCGGTCTTAGTTGAAATGGAGCCAGCCAATATATCGAGGGGAGAACGAAGATCGAAACCTTTTCGCTTCGAGGCTAATGGGCGGAAGAGGCTAAATGTGAGGAGATAATTCGACAATGCATGGATGATGTTAGATTAGCTGAACCAGCAGAAAAGCTTAGAGAATTCATGACTCATAGCCAAAACAGACTATGTGGGTGGGGCTACAAACATTATCAATGGTCGAACAGAGAACGAAAGGAAATTGAGGATGAGCTTAAACAAATGAAATCAGACGTGATCACTAATGAATCAAAAGCAAGAGAATCTGAGCTCCGCCGACGACTTCACGAAATAAGTAAGCAGGATGAAATTTATTGGAGACAGCGAAGTAAGAATGAGTGGCTTCTACACGGGATCGCAACACGAAGTTTTTCCATCGTCAGGCCACGACTAGGTGCAAAACGAACCGAGTTCGGAAACTGACGGATCGAGATGGTGTGTTACAGTCGAGTCAACGAGCGATGGAGCAGATCGTGACGGAATATTTTATGAACATCTTCACGACGTGTAACCCTATTGACGCTGATATAGAGGAGGCGGCTCGTTTTATCACACCTCGGGTCACCCAAGCAATGAAAGATTCGCTTCTTCGACCCTACACGGCTGGGGAGGTAAAAGTTGCACTTGACTCGATGTCCCCGTTTAAAATATTGGGGCACCGTTGGTAATGAGACTACCCGAACCATCCTACAGTTTCTTAACGATGGTATGTCATTGCCTTCTTTACATGCATCTAATGTGGTTCTTATACCAAAGTGCCGTCATCCTGACAACTTAACCCAATTTCGACCGATTAGTCTTTGTAATGTTGTCTATAGAATAGCATCTAAGTGCATAACTAATCGGCTTAAGCCTTTCATGGATTCCCTAGTCTCGCCGACCCAATCCGCATTCATTCCACGTCGCCTTATTACAGATAATGTGCTTATCGCCTTTGAAATTAACCATGCTCTTAAGAACCGACGGACAGGGAACAAAGGTTGCGCTTCTATCAAGCTAGACATGAGTAAAGCTTATGATCGCGTCGAGTGGACGTTTCTGAGAAGGGTATTGAGTAAGATGGGCTTTCCAGAGGCCTTTATTCGTTTAATTATGTTGTGTGTGTCCTCCACTACTTATTCATTCTTACTAAACGGAAATTGCTTCGGAAAACTAACTCCCACAAGAGGACTTCGCCAAGGCGACCCCCTTTCCCCGTACCTCTTCTCTTTTGTGCAGAGGCTTTTACAGGATTACTACAGGAGGCAGAAAGCTCTAGGGAGATCGAGGGTATTACGGTTCGAAAAGGAGCGCCGTCGATATCGCACCTTCTCTTCGCTGATGATACCATCATCTTCTGCCAGGCTTTGGACCGTGCGGCGCTCAAAATCAAAACACATACTTACTATCTACGAACGTGCTTCGGGGCAGAAGATCAACCTTGAGAAATCCTCGATGGTTTTCTCGGGAAATGTTGAGCAGCCAACACGCGACTTCTTTTGTAACGAGCTAGGGATTCACGAACAGCAAAGCCGAGAGATGTATCTGGGCCTTTCTTCTTTGGTGGGACGTAATAGGAAAGAGGTCTTCGCATATATCAAGGATCGTGTTGGCGACGGGTGAGTGGTTGGTCTGAGAAGCTTCTTTCGCAAGCAGGGCGAGGCGTGCTCATTAAGGCTATTCTCCAAGCAATTCCTGTGTACGCTATGAGCTGTTTTCTTCTACCAAGAACGATCATACATGATGTTGAGAGGATGATAGCTCGCTTCTGGTGGTCGGGCTCGAAAGGGAAGGGTGTTCACTGGCTAACATGGAAGCGTCTGTGTCGATCAAAGAAGGAAGGAGGACTAGGCTTTCGAAGCCTTGAATCTTTTAATCTTACTATGCTTGCAAACAAGCATGGCGTTTCATTAACAACCCGGATGCTTTAGTAAGTCGCATCTTTAAAGCTAGATATTTTCCTAACGCTGACTCCATGACAGCTCCTCTTGGACATTGCCCTTCATTGACATGGCGTAGTATCCTCCGTGCACGGGATACCATCGCACAAGGGATACGTTGGCAAGTGGGACGTGGGGAGGGGATCAATATATGGCGTGACCCATGGATTCCCCGAGCAGAGAGTTTTAAAACCGGTCTTGACACCGGCCCATGAAGATGTTGTATCCACGGTCTGACCTTCGTGAGCCCACATCGGGCCGGTGGAATACACATCTGGTCCGCTCTTCCTTCCTCCCATTTGATGCGGAACGAATTCTTTCAATCCCTTTAGGTGTGTGTACTCAACCGGATCGGCTCGTGTGGCACTATTCAAGGATGGAAATTTCTCGTGAGGACGCGTACTATCTAGCTGAAAAACAGAATTCTCGACAATTAGCCTCTTCGTCGACACCCTTGTCATGGCACATGATATGGAGCCCGAGCTGTACTCCTAGTGTCCGACTGTTCCTATGGAGATTATGCAACAATGTCCTACCGACGGCGGAGAATCTCTTAAACGAAGATGCCTCGCACATTCTAACTGTAGCCGATGTGGGGGTGCCCCAGAAAATACGGAACATGTCTTTATAACGTGCCCCTTGGTGAAGCGGCTTTGGAAAAAAACGAAGATTCCATATGACGCCATAAACGCTTGGGACCGGGAGATGCTGAGGCCTGGATTCGAGGGATGTGGGAAAGACTAAATAACGCAGACTTTGATTTATTCATCACTCTCTGCTGGGTCATATGGCGCATGCGGAATAAGTGGTTTGCCGAAGGAACTTGTATGTCCGACGATCGTTCAATAGCTGAAGCGGAGGCGATGATCAATCCTTCGCATCAGGATAATAACCTGAGCCAAGAAGGTCTTTCGCAGCTGAACTCGGGGTGGACCAAACCAGATCCAGATCGTATAAAGATCAACACGGATGGTGCCATACATAAATCAAGGGGAACGTCATCAATTGGCCTCATAGCGAGAGACCCGTTTGGCAAGTGTATTGGCTGGCGTACTAGAGAACTGGGCGGACATTATTCACCGGAAGTTGTCGAGGCCATTGCAATCCGAGAAGCTCTACTGTACGCAAGCTTTAGAGGGTGGTCTCGTGTCGAAATGGAGAGTGACTGCAAGACAGTTATTACCAAGCTCCGGCAGGAATCAACTGAATCATCTGAGATCGGGTGCATCCTTTATGACTGTCTTCTTTTGTCTCGTTCGTTTGCATGTGTCCGCTATAGTCATGTACGTAGAAGATCTAATGTGGTCGCTCATTATCTAGCCAAAAATCTTGGATATGACGGAGAAGGCTCTTCTCCGCCTACACAAGAATTGGCAAACCTATTGCTCGCTGATATTCAATAAAAAGTGACATCTTTTATTCAAAAAAAAATAACACCTCTGTCCTCAAGTCAACTAAAAATCGCCTCAAAAAAGGCCATCAAACCAAACTAAAACTGATATTAAAAAGAAAGATTTGTTTCTAATATCAATAAAATCATTTTTTTTCTGTACCAGGCTGGAGAGGTTGTCACATTATTTGGAGTTTGAGATTTATGTCTAGTTTCTTTGGATGGAGACCTAACTAAATAAATACATAATAATTTATCTTAAAGAGATACCTGACCTGACCCCCAATTTTATATGTACTTGATCGTCGAACACAAGATAATATTCAATAAAATTATATGGATAAATGGAAATGATTTTTGGGACCTTTACAATTCAGCCCCCGTTCAACTTTAAAAATCGTGTTCAGCCCCTGTCAGAAAAAGCAATTAGTTTTAAGGACCCGATTTTTCATACCACTTCATCGGTCTGTGGTACCACTTCTTTGTTCTGTAGTACCACTTCTTTGTTCCGCAGTACCACATAATTGCTCTGCAGTACCACTTCTTTTATTCTGCAGTACCACTTCATTTTTACCGCAGAAAAATGAAGTGGTACTGCAGAACAATTAAGTGGTACTGCAGAGCAATTATGTGGTATTGCATAACAAAGAAGTGGTACTACAGAACAAAGAAGTGGTACCACAGACCGATGAAGTGGTATGAAAAATCGGGTCCTTAAAACTAATTGCTTTTTCTGACAGGGGCTGAACACGATTTTTAAACATGAATAGGGGCTGAATCATAATTAAGTCATGATTTTTTATGTGATGCTGAACCTGTCCGTACGATGAAAACATGGTACAAACATGTAAGAGGATGCGCTGGATGGATGGATAGGCCCCACACGGCCTTATTAAAGTGTCCAATCCAATCGATTTGACCATCTTTGGATGTGCGGACGATGATGCTCAAACCCACTTTGTGGCAACTTGACAAACTAAAATCTCCTTTTTTCCCTTCTATTTTTTTTTTTATATTATGGAATGTCAAAACGGGTCACCCGCCTTGGACGGGGCGGGCGCGGGTCGCTGTTTGGCGGACCTGGAAAATGGAGGCTGCCCGAATTGAAATAAATTAAAAATTAGAAAAAGAAAAACATCAAAAAAAGAATTACAATTGAATTAGTACTTTTTTTGCACACCTACGTGTGTGCTTAAAAAGAATTATATTTAAATTTTGAAATTATATTTTTTAGTGTTTTAGATGAAATATAATTTTTAAATATATAAAAATAAATTTAGTTGTAGAGGCATAAGTACAGTAAATCAAGAATTATGAGTGATATAAAAATACTTAATTTAATTTTACAATTGGGGGACTAAATTGCAAATAAGTTACACGCAAAATTGTGGCGTTTTATATCCACCCCAAGCCAATTATGTAATAGTATAGATTATTAAACTTGAGTAAATTAAAAATTGGACTACAAAATACTAAATACCTATATAATTTATTGATATATTAATATGTAATGAAAAACATTATATTCCTTATGGGCCTGCCCGTGGCCTGCCCCGCCAAAGCCTGCTCGGGTGCCGGCCGGAGAAATGGCACGGGGCGGGCGGGCCCGCAGCCGCATGCCAATTGACAGTACTAATTATGGATCACAGTTTCCTATTGGGCCGATCTTATGTTTGAGCCCAAATTGGGAGTTCAGTTCATGGATTAATTGGGCCCATACAATTATATAGTTACTATTGTATGGACATAATATCTCTATGCTGAGGTCATTATGATATCCGTTGACTTTCTATGTTTGTGTAGACTCGATACAGAAACCAAGAGGGATTAGTGTTGCTTGAAACTGCAATCTTCCATAGCTGAGAATGGGGTTCAGATTTGCTTAAGAAATTAGTCGTATGAAGACTATAAGTTGACATGTCTGCATCTATTGTCTGAAAAATGAATCCAACTATCTTTTTATTTTATTTAATCATTAACTTTTTTCAGATGTTAATTCGTGCATTTTGGTGAATCAAATATGCAATGTAGGTGGTGGAGGTTCCACATTAATTTTCTTTACGTTCTCTTTGGTTATTTCGGCCAACTGTTTTATACTTTGACTGATCGCCGACGACTACAAAATTTTAGAAGCTAATCATATAATTCAAAGCTTACAGGATAAAAAATAATACAATTTATGATACGCATTGAAGCTTACAAACTGTGTGAATTCTTGGTGGGCAAGAGGATAGATAGACCAGTCAATCATAGAACATCAAACCCTACAAAACCATCTTGGACTATTTGTACCCTTTATTACACAGTTACACCAAGAAAGATGTAATAATCCCTTCTCAACCATATAAAAACGGCCATTAAGATGGTAGTAGCCGGAAAATGTTGATCAATAGCCACTCTATCTATTTCTCTTACAGAACTCGATAAACATGTATGTATTTGGTCCCATACTTTGCTACGTGTTTGTGAGACTCCGATTCCACAAGAACGTCATCGCCGCAGACTCGATAAACATGTATAGTTATTGTAAATCGGAATTTGACGTACTTTTCCTTTTCAAGATGTCTTCGGAGAAAGAGAATGTCACGGTACTCTCTATACCCTCCGACGAAGTTCAGTTAGAAACGAATATGAATCTCATTATTGTCACAAGATCCAAATTCCATAATTATGTAATAAAATAATAATATTTCGAAAATTATTCAGGTGAGTTAGCCCTAGTAACTTCCCTAGTAACTTCGACGTTATCATGCTCTTGTTTCTGAAATTTTATACAAACACTAGCAAGCATCAAAAAGTGAATTAGTTATTACAAGTTGATTGGTAAATAAAAGCCAGCTCACATCAGCATTAAACCAACTACGACTTTTCCTAGAATGTAATAGACTTGTGATTGGATCTATAAAATAATGGCACAACAATAGATGATTTCATTGAATAGCAAATCCCATATATTCTTTTGTGGATATATATATATATATAATATATATATATAGAGAGAGAGAGAGAGAGAGAGAGAGAGAGAGAGATTTTCTTACCATGATTTCAAGGAAGGTAAATCAAACTCTTTTATATACATAAGGAACTTTCAAGAATTTACAGCATCTTACAATTTTACATCTTAACGAAATTATTACCGACTAAATCTGAGATCTTACATGTGTGTAGGAAATGGATGAATCGTTGCTGTTCGAGCAATGGCTTAGTAACCTAAGCAGCTTGGAAGAGCAGAGCTTTTGGACAACTTCGATCATCGATGCTCAGAATCAAGATTTCATCAACTCTCATCAACATCATCAACAGCAGCAAAATTCTCAGGTTTCCAACGTCAAACGCTCGGCAGAACAATTCGATCCATATGTAACATTGAGTGGTAGGCTGCTAACAAAGAAGCAAAACACTAGCTTTTTCGTAAGTCCAAGGAAGAACCAAGAGGAAATAATGAGGCCTAAAGAAGAGATATCATGGACCATGGTCATCATCTTCTCCTACTTTGTTGGTTTTCGATAGTTCTTCTCTCGAAAATAAGAACCACAGTACGCTGAAGAAGCCGAGAATCATCAGCAGCAATATTAGGGTTGACAATGAAGGGATTAATAGGCCAATTTCTCAGTCAAAAGAACATATTATAGCCTAGAGGAAAAGGAGGGAGAAGATTAACGAGAGGTTGATCTCTTTGTCTAGACTTGTCCCAGGACTTTCAAAGGTAATTACTGTTAGCTAAGCTCAATTAAATGGACCTAGAAGAAGGACAAAAACAACAACTATGAAATTTAAAAAAAAAAGCCCACGCGTGAAGAGCAGCCAAATAAGACCAAGAGTGAAGAATAAAAAGAAGCCAAATAAGAAACGGATGATATAGCCGAAAAGAGAGATATAGCCAAAAAGAGAGAAACCCACGTGATATATTTTGTCTGCCACTTATTTCATGACTTCTCCGATCATATGTATTTGTCTATATAAATGTGTGGAGTGGAGCTGTGAGGGGAAGTGAGAAAATGAACGTGTGGTAGAGTGAGAGAAAAAGGAGAAATAAAAAAAAGAGAGTGTGCGAGTTTGCATGTAGTAGAGAGAGTAGAAAAAGGCAGTCGTTGCCTCAGTATCTTCGTATCAGAAAAAAAAAATTCCTCTGTTAGAATTTCGTTTTCTCCTCTCATAACGCAAACACTCGTTCCCCTACACCAAAAGATAAAACAACAAAATGGTATCAGAGCCGATGGTGTCAAAAGAGCCGAAGGTATTAACGGAGCCAACAGAGCCGATGATGTGGCCAGAGCCGACAGAGCCGATGGTGCCGATGGTGTGGAAGCGGATATTATTTGCTCACATGTTAATCGCGCAACTCACCGAGAATAACTACACAAGGTGGAGCGTCGAAATGAAAGCTCTATTCAAATCGCAAGGCTTATGGGAAATAGTCGAAGATGGATATTCACTCGACACGACGGGGTATACAAGGTCACGACGGAAGACGTTGGGAGCCGCCGTCAGAGAAAATGGCCTCGCGCTCCTTGTCATCTTAGAGGCATTAGATTTTACCGGTTTCGGAGCGATAGGCGCAACGAAAAAAGCCAAGGAAGCCTGGGATCTGTTGGAGAAAGCGTATAAAGGCGCTGATAGCATCAATCAAGTTCAGCCACAAAAACTGGGTGAACTTGAAACGACGAAGGAGGACGAGAAGAACGTTGAGGGCGAATCCGTACGAGAGGAGGTAGCTCGTGACGTGGAGACCGAGCGTGATAAGGATCACGCTGAACCGGTGGTGGAAAAGAAAAGTGATGCACTATCACTAACCGAGACGGGAAAAAAAGAAGGCGAATCATCGAAGATGAAAGCCGATGACGATGAAGAGGAGGAAAAATATTCAAAGGCCGAGGAGCCCTCAAAGCTCGAGAAAGAGGAGGCGATTGAAGAAACGCCGCCACGACAACCACCTGAGAAAGTTGAGGAGATCGACGCGAAGGCATCGAAGAATGCCGATAAGATGAAAAACAAGGTCGACGCCACCATGCATGCGTCGTCGAAGGCGAACGTAAAAGCCGTTGAGACACACGAGACAGTGTCCGAGAAAGGCGGTGAGACGGTTGAAGAGACAACCAAGCATGCTGAAGAAGCCGTACGAGGAGAGACGCATGAGCACGATGAGATAGACGTGCATGAAGCCATGATGGAAGCCATGCGACATATTGTCGGCAAAGTCACGACACAGAAGACTGGAGAATCTACGGAGGCCAGTCCTAACGAGAAAGAACGCGTTAAGGGAGAAAAGATGCGCTACAAAGACATGGAGATAAAAGAATGGGTCGACGCGAGAAACACCCTCGAGATTTACATGAACAACTTGAGAAAACGAATTAATGAAAGGAAGAAGCTCGCTGATAAATTGGATTCGGACGAGAAGGACGAGATCGCGACGACAACCAAGAAGATCCCAAAGTTGATAGGCGATAACCAAAATATGAAAGAAAAAGAGGCGACTGACATAACCACGAAGGAGACCTTTAAGATGCTGACGAAGGCCAAGCCACCGGAGGCGAAAGATCCGGTCACCATACGAAGAACCTTGAGTACGACAAAACTCGCAGAAAAATTGCGGAGGTAAAATATAAATCCCAAAATATATTCGTGAACAACGATGTTGAGCAGTACAAAGCCGAAACCGTGAAGGATATTTACGTCACCAATGAAAGCAGAAACACTGATGAGAATTTTTTCGTTTCTAAGTAAAAAAACCCGAAAGAAAGGCGATACAAGGTTGTGTATATGGCTGATGCAACCAGTGAATACACAGTCAAACAGTTTAAAGAGTACGACCAAAGGAATGTGTCAGACGAATATCGAAAAACTGATCAAAACTAAGGAAGAACGGTTTCACATAAATGCCTGGTTTGGGAAGCACATGTTGAGCATTGAAGCGAAGTGCTCGAAGACGTTTGTTGACGGCAAATGGCGAGCCGCGACATACGACAGACGAAAAAGAGTTAAGTTTAGAGTGTTGAAAGACCGAATGAAGATTGAGCTTAAGGGGGAATTTGTTAGCTAAGCTCAATTATATGGACCTAGAAGAAGGACAAAAACAACAACTATGAAATTTAAAAAAAAAAAGCACACGCGTGAAGAGCAGCCAAATAAGACCAAGAGTGAAGAATAAAAGAAGCCAACTAAGAAACCGATGATATAGCCGAAAAGAGAGATATAGCCAAAAAGAGAGAAACCCACGTGATATGTTTTGTCTGCCACTTATTTCATGACTTGCCACTTATTTCATGACTTCTCCTATCATATGTATTTGTCTATATAAATGTGTGGAGTGGAGCTGTGAGGGGAAGTGAGAAATGAACGTGTGGTAGAGTGTGAGAAAAAGGAGAAATAAAAAAAAGAGAGTGTGCGAGTTTGCATGTAGTAGAGAGAGTAGAAAAAGGCAGACGTTGCCTCAGTATATTCGTATCAGAAATAAAAAATTCCTCTGTTAGAATTTCGTTTCTCCTCTCATAACGCAAACACTCGTTCCCCTACACCAAAAGATAAAACAACAATTACAAGTACCTACACATTCTTACATTTACAGTCGTGTACTTTATCTAGGGTTTGTGTAATATTATGTGGCATATATATATATGTGCAGATGGACAAATCTACGATTCTTGCAAGTGCTGTTGAGTACATAAAACAACTCGAAGAAAAAGTGAAGTCGCTCGAGGATAAAACGAAAGGATCAAAACCACGAAACCTCGTTTAATCAATGTGAAGAGATATGACGACAACGCTTGTAATAACCATAGTTCGTTAGATGAGACGTCAAGCGATGGTTCTGTGATTAGTATTGATCAGGCATTCCTCCCTGAAATCGAAGCTAGGGTTTGCAATAAGGATGTGCTTGTTAGCATTCATAGCCAGAAAAAGAAGGGAGCTATTGAGAGAGTCGTTGCTGAGATTGAGAAGCTTAATCTCACTGTTGTCAACAGTTCTTCTATGAGCTTTGGAGATTCTGGTCTCAGTATAAGCATCGTTGCTCAGGTAATTAATGAATACGAAATAAACCATCCATAATTACATATATACATGTATGTATAATACGTATGAGATGGTGAAATTTCCTTTAATTTACTGCAGATGGATGAAGAGTTCGATATGAATATGAGCCAATTAGTGAAGAGCTTACACGGAGCTCTTGACAATCTTTATTATTAATTGGTATATGTTTTTCCAATTAACAAGCTATCATGCAAGCTACTTTCACCATTTTCGAGAGCTAATTTTCTATGAGTGTTCGTTTTTAAAGAAGGGTTTTTTTCTTTCTCTTTTTTGGTTTTCATGGCTTTCGACCATGAAAATTATGATTACCCTTCCGACTGTGAAGAGATTTATACCTCATAGCTTCACTGTGTGCATGTAACATAAGCCTTTCTTTTATTTTATTTTTTGTTCCAACTATGATATAGAAGTTGGAATTAGAAGAAGGGTTTTTCTTTTTGATGTTGTGGAAGAGGCTTGGCATGTACGAGGTAATTGGTTTCCATGAATTGTTGTCTTAGAGAAGATCTTTTAATGCATCTATGACCTATGTTGTGTTTGTCTCTGTAATGATCAATGTCGCTTGTATGAGTGGTTTTCGCTGAATAATGTTATATGTTTCTTGTATTTTGATTTATGTAACATAATTAGTGTTTCTTGATCAATAAGATGCGGATGTCCAAACCGAATAACTCGAAATTTAATCTAGAAGAGGAATGCAAAATAACATCAAAATAGTACAAGCCCTCTTGCTTTTTTTGAAGTGGTGTTGGGATTTTCCCTGTAATCCAAATATTTTATGATTGTATATAAATTAGAACTAGATGGATCTAAGTTTAGAAGCGAACAATGCAAAACAATACGTCCTAACTCCTAGGTAGACTTCATATGGTTCTACTGTTGATTCTTTTCAAAGTGTTCCATTGAACCTCACCAAGAGCTGGCCCAGCTAGAACATCGAAAATATTCTAATAAAACCTCATTCAATATTGAATTTTGAGGCCCAGAAAGAATGAACATTTGTCGCTTAGATGCTGCTGCATGTAACAAATGAAAATCTCAGCAGAAGAAACCAATTATTGACTCACTCAAATGTGTAATAAGTACGATGGGGTCCTCTCCGATTGATTGGTTATTTGGTGAAGCAGATGAAGATGAATGAATTCCGTATTTCGACCTCTTACCAAACAAGATGAGGGAAGCTCATAATGCTGAATGAGGAGGAGTTTTCAAATTCATGTCGACGACCAATTCAATGTAATGTAATAATAGCAGATGATGACACTTGTGGACCTCTAAGTAATGAATCTTTGCTTAAAACCTCCCTTGCCATTGGGTTGGCGGTTGAATTATTGATGAATTCGGGTCAACTGAGTCTTCTTGGCTTGCAGCACTTTGCTGCTTATTATTTCAACATCCAACTTGGAACAGCAGTATCGAACAGTGTACTACTATTTCCCTTCCTTACATTATAAAGATTGTCAACCCGAAAATAGTTTCAAATTCTGAGAGATCGAATGTGTATAGATCGTGTAACATTCACAGCATAATCAATAAAAAAAAGTAGCGTATATAATCGCATGCAGCCTCGTGCTTGCATTAGTTTCTCGACTGCTTGAATCCAGCAAGATTCTAATTTTCTTCGTCTTTTCGTCCTTGTTCTTTACCTTCTTCTTCCCTTTCCCGACACTTGCTGGTCTAAACTTCAGCGTCAGTTCAAACAACGATTTTATTAAGGTAGCTGTTGACCTTTTTGGTCCATGAGTGTTAGAGAGTTTTAATGAACAATGTAATTGCAATGACGTTAGGTCTATAAATTAAGCAATTCGATTTGTGATCAATATAATGTCTAAGAACACGAAAATATTCGACCATGCATTGATTATGAGCTATAAATCGTTAAAGTGTTGATATTTGATTTGCATGTGATTCTGTGATGATTTGGTGAAACTAGGTGATCACATGTTATAGACAGTCCATGAGATATGATATATCGTCCGGTGTTATATATGGAAATAATGCATGAGATATCCTACTGAGTTATAAAGAAAAATATGCTGTTTATATATGGAAAGTGATATATCCGTTGATACTTGTTTATTCCTGAATGATCGAGTAGAAAATCGTTTGCATGCTTTCCACTGAATTTAATGTGCAATATTGAATTAATATCTTTCCTTATGCTGATTGGAATATTATAATTTAGGAAAGATTTGATTTAATTGACTGTGGATAAGGTGCTATTATATGGTATATGCTATAAACGGATGCGATCTCTGAATAAGGAAAGTTCTGCCTTGATTTAATAAATCGAATTAAGTACGCTCTGATCTGATTTGTGCGCTAAACATGGTAAATATATTGATTGAATATTATGTGCTGTATATGGAAAATGTGGTTATATGATGCTATCTCGTGTGCTATATTTGAAAAGTTAATCTGGATTGATTTACACTAGAAACAAATAGCAGGGAATCACTTATGGAAAGTCCTGACATGGTAAATATATGCGAAATGGTTGAATATGCATGAGAACGAATTTAAATCTTTATGTGGAATATATTCATGCTTAAATGAGCTCTTATATGGAAAATAATCATGTTTAATGTGCTATGACCGTTGTGATGATTGTATTAAAAGCATGATTTATGGTATGTTAACTCTCGAAAATTGCATGGAAACTATGCTTGATTTGGTGATTATTATATGATATGATTTTCCATGTGAAGTACTGATTGAAAAGGGTTTATATATAAGCTACACTTCATAATTTCGAGAACGAAACTTGCGAATATAAGCCTAGGAGAGATATTTGAGCAGAAAGATACTAAGAGATTCATGAGCCTTCGTTTGCGATAACCTTCTGCCATACTGAGCTTTAACTTGCGATTCCATCACTGAGCGAGTGATTCATCCTGTTATTCCATCCTCCCACGCCGTATATTCTGTCTTCGGACGTGTTGTCTTCGGACGTGAGCAATACCAAGGAGGCAAGGTCGACGTTTACGCACACGTGAAGGGAAGGACGAGTTCGGGGGGCCCTTTGGTAGCGAGCTGTGTCTGTCGGGATCAAGAGATTCTGAGGAACGAAACTCGGCGTGTGGTAACCTAGAAATGGCTAGTGCTCGACTTGTTTCGGTTGTGTATTAGGCTAACAAATCAGTTTTGTATCCAGCTACGGTGCATTATAGTGATTGGTTAAACTCTTGGGGAGTAAACCCCAAGGAGAGGAGTAAACCCCAGTTGGGGATATAACCTCTATAAAAATCCTGTCTCGCATTTACTTTACAGTTATTACCTTTTCACTGTGAGACAGACCCGACACACATCCGTCGTTACTAGGATATATCAGGCATACTCGTCACAAGCATCAGTAGGCATATCTAAGTCACTACACTTAGGATTTGTGAAAGAAGAAGCATAAAATTTTTATAAGCCTAATTCACCCCCCCTCTTAGGCACATTTATATCTTCATTTGGTATCGGAGCTGGTTACTCAAACGACGGGCCTAACAACTCTGACTAAGGATCTAATGGCTTCTTCGAGTTTTGATGTTTTTGCAGAGGGACAATCCCATTCCAGGCCACCACTTTTCGATGGAACCAACTACGCCATATGGAAAAAACGGATGAAGGAATTCCTACTTGCCACTGACTATGATTTGTGGGATATCATCACGACTGGACCTTACACTCCTAAGAAGGCGGACGGAACTCCAAAGAAAGGTCCTGACTACGATGCAACAGACAAGCGAGGAATCTTCTTGAATGCCAAAGCAAAGAACATGATCGCTTGCGCACTTACCAGAGAAGAATACAATCGCGTGAGTTCATGCGAATCTGCAAAGATATGTGGGACATGCTTCAAGTTACACATGAGGGAACCACTCGTTGTACAAGAAAGAATAGCCCTCTTAACTCACCAATACGAGCTGTTCAAAATGGAGGACAACGAGACCATAAACCACATGTATGCGAGATTCATGAACATCATCAATCAAATGTTCTCGTTGGGAAACAAAATACCGGACGGTGAGAGGGTGCGAAAAATACCGAGATCTCTTCCAAGAGAATGGAATCCCAAAGTTACAGCCATCTACAAAGCTAAGGATCTGGACGAGTTATCTGTCTCGGAGCTGATCGGATCTCTAACCACGTACGAGATGACTCAGATCTCCATGGAAGAAAAACCACAAGTAAGGAATACCATTACTTTCAATGCTGAACAGAAGGAATCTGATTCTGACGACGAAGAGAATGAAGAGTCGTTTCTGGAACAAATCACCATGCTGACTAGGAAGTTTTGAAAAGTTTCGGCTGAGAAGAAAGTTCAAAGGAAACTCCAAGTTCCAACCTAGGAACAACGGAATATCATCATCCGGAAACAATGTCCAAAAATGCTTCAAGTGCAACAAGCCAGGCCACTTCGCCTCAAACTGCCCGCTGGAAAATGGTGACAAAAAGATAAAGAAGCAGAAAGTCATCGTCACCAACTGGGAAGAGCCCGGAAGTGAAGAGGAGGAAGCCGATGATGATGATCAGGTATCTTCTTCATCTACTATTAAGAAAATACTACTCCTAAATGAATTATATGCTAGGCAAGATGAATCTCGTGATAACGCTTCCTCAGTCCCTGAAGTAGATGAAAAGGAGGAGATGTTTGAAATAATTCATAACGCGAGAAAGAAGGATTAAGTCACTCAACTCACAAGTAAAGAGTCTGATTAGGCAACGAGATAACGTAGCTAGAGAAAAGCATCAAACAGATCTAGAAAATGAGCGCCTGAAAGCCGAGTTAGAAACTCTTAAGGAAGAGAAAATCTTACGTAATCGCGAAAAGCCTAGGAAGCAAGAGAATATCTAGAGACATGTCTGTTCTTAAATATTTCTTAGAAGAAAAATCTCGTACTAATGATAGACTTCTTGAAGGACAACAAAATCTTAATATGTTACTCAGTATTCCCAGTAATATTGGAAAATCAGGACTAGGATATTCCATGACACATGAATATGTTGCAGCACCTACTGTTAGAAAACCTAAGTGTTTCTCATGCGGCTGTTATGGTCATTATGCTAACCATTGTTTTTCGAAGAGAGCTAACAAATCTAGATATGTCTGGAGGCCAAAGAAGGCTCCTGAAGTCTCTAACACTGACCAGTCAGTGTTCAAGAGATCACAGTCTACACATGATATATCACGTGTGAACAGAAGTTATTTTGCTGCTAACCATTTAGGACCCAATCAAAGTTGGGCACCTCAGAAAGAAATGATTCATGCAGGTACAAAGAAGAAAATCCAGCAAGAAAAACAAGTGGTACCTCGACAGTGGGTGTTCCCACCATATGAAAGGTGATATCAGTAAGTTTGTGTCGGTGAAAAGCGTATGACGGAGATATGTCTCCTACGCCGACAACACAAAATCTAAGATTATTGGAGTTGGAACCGTCGGTAACACTTTAACATACTACTATAGATGACGTATGGTTGGTTAAGAATTTAGAACATAACCTCATTAGCATTAGTCAATTATGCGATAAAGGTCATACAGTTACTTTTGAAAATGATAAGTGTCTAGTTAGAAATAATCATGTACTATTTAGTGCATATAGGGATAGAAATATCTATTGCATAACTCTTGATGATATCACTGACAAGAATGTCAAGTGTTTAACAGTTACACAGACTGGTTATGGCACAGACGCTTAGGACATGCCAATATGGAATTACTGTCTCATATCCCAAGCAATGCACTGGTACGAGGTGTTCCTGACATAAAGTTCGTCAAGGACAAAACATGCAAGGCGTGCCAAATGTGCAAGCAGACTAAGACATCGTTCAAAGCAAAGAATGTGATATCCACATCCAGACCTCTGGAATTACTGCATCTTGACCTTTTTGGTCCTGTTCAAACGATGTCTCTGCGAGGTAAAAGATATGCCTTTGTCATTGTTGATGATTATTCCAGGTATACATGGGTGATATTTCTTGCACATAAGAATGAGGCATTAGATAACTTTGCATCACTAGTAAAGAGACTAGAAAATGAAAAAGAAACGAGTCTATGTAGGATACGCAGTGATAACGGGTTGGAATTTGATAGTAAGTCATTTGCATCATTCTGTGATCAGCATGGATATAGTCTCTGCCCCCATAACTCCCCAACAGAATGGCGTAGTTGAACGGAAAAACAGAGTATTACAAGAAATGGCTAGATCTATGTTACATGAGTATGATATTCCTAAACAGTTCTGGGCAGAAGCTATTAGTACAGCCTGTTATGTGTCAAATCGCGTGTTCCTTAGGCCGATATTAAAGAAAACATCTTATGAAACCTGGCATGGTAGAAACCCAAATATAAGTTACTTTCGTGTGTTTGGATGTAATGTTTTATCTTGAATGGTAGAGATAAGAGAGGAAAATTTGATTCTAAGGTAAATGAAGGGATATTCCTTGGTTACAGTCCTCATTCTAAGGCATATCGTGTGTATAATAAAAGAAAGCTGACTGTTCAGGAATCCATACATGTCACTTTTGATGAGATACCTAACGCGGATGCTATTGATGAGAAGGTATAGATTTGCCTTGTGCAGAATTGCAGGATACTAACGACAAGTGAGGAAGATATTCCAAAAGATGAAAACGTTGAGATACTGGAACCAGAAGCTGACAAGCAACAACACAGAAAATGGAAAACATGCTTCCAGTCATCCAACAGATCAAGTGATAGGAAATACTACATCTGGAATCAAAACCCGAGCAACTGCACGAAATCAGGATATGGAGGAATCACATGATGTACTGCTTATGATGGAACGAAAGACGGTCCATGAAGCTCTAGACGATATATCTTTGGTCTCAGCCATGGAGGATGAGTTATCTGAGTTCGAAAAGTGCCAAGTGTGGACACTCGTAGAAAGACCAGATGACAAATCCATCATAGGAACCAAATGGGTCTTCTGCAACAAACTCGACGAACACGGTAATGTCACTAGAAACAAAGCGAGGTTAGTTGCAAAAGGATATTTCCAGGAGGAAGGTATTGATTTCGATGAAACTTTTGCTCGGTAGCTAGATTAGAATCTATACATGTCTTACTTGCATATGCATGCTTTAAACGTTTTAAACTTTTTCAAATGGACGTAAAAGTGCATTTTAAATGGCTTCATAAATGAGGAAGTCTATATAGAACAACCACCGGTTTTGCTAAAGAAGATTTTCCAAATCATGTTTTTTAAATTGAATAAAGCTTTATATGGTTTTAAGCAGGCTCCTAGGGCATGGTATGAAAGACTAAGTAAGTTTCTGATTGACTTAGGATTTTCGACTGGAACTATTGATAACACACTGTTTATTAAGTATGAAGGTGATCACAATGATACTGGTCCAAATCTACGTGATGTATCATATTTGGAAGTAGTACTAATATACTTCTTTGTGAGGAATTCTCTAAGTCTATGCAGAAGGAATTTGAGATGAGTTTAATGGGTGACTGAACTACTTCCTTGGGCTGCAAATAAAACAACTTGACAATGGAACCTTCGTATCCCAGATGAAGTATATCAAGGAATTACTGATAAAATTCGGGATGAGCGATTCCAAGGCAATTTCCACTCCCATGCATCAGACTACCAAAATAGACAGTAACGAATCAGGTACTCCAGTTGATCAAACGGAATATCGAGGTATGATTGGAAGCCTTCTTACTTAACTGCTAGTCGCCCTGATATTATGTTTGTTGTTGGTATGTGTTCGAGATATCAGTCTGACCCTAGGGAATCTCACTTGACAGCAGTCAAGCATATACTTAGATATATCAAGGGTACTGTCAATTTTGGTCTGTGGTACTCTCATACGGATGAATTCCCATTAAGGATATTTCGATGCCGACTATGCCGACGTAGGGAAGATAGGAAAAGTACTAGTGAAACTTGCCAGTTACTGGAGATTCCCTGGTAACTTGGTCTAATAGAAAGCAAAATGCTGTCGCCCTCTCCACGACCGAAGCTGAATATAGCCTTAGGAAATTGTTGTGAACAAGTTCTTTGGATGAAACAAACCCTTAGTGATTTTGGGTTAGGTTATGACAAATTCCTATTCTGTGTGATAGCACTAGTGCCATTAGTAAGTATACAAGAATCCCGTGCATCACTCGTACTAAGCATATTGAGGTTAAACATCATTTTATACGAGACCCATGTTCAGAAGGGGAATATCAGTGGTATTCATAGGAACAAATGATCAGCTTGCTGATATCTTCACGAAACCCTAATTGAGGCAAAATTTTGCGACATCAGTGATCGCCCGTAAATTTCAAATACGGGATTTCGAATGAAGTTAGTATTGTAATGTTTGAATTAACGAACTTATTACCCGAACGGGTCCAATAGGAGCAAGATATTCGGCTCAATAAAAGAGATTCAATAAAGAATTAAATAAATAATTTAGACCAACTACTATAGAGCCCAAGTCGAATCTAATGATGACCCAAAGTGATATATTACCCAGGCAGATTAAACCAAATTAATGAGAATCAAATAAATATTTGATGCCAACCAAGTAAATTTAAAAGCCCAAGTCAATTTATTGGTTGGGTCCAAAATAATATATTACTTAAACTAAAGTGGTCCAAGCTAGTGTGAACTTGATATAAAAGGTTTCCAAGGCCCAAATAGATTGGGTACTTTGGCCCAAAGGAATTATAAGATAAATATCACTTTTATTAATCACTAGGAGACGTGCACACCATACTCTTCCTTGCCACTTAGTACAAAAATTTATTATGGGTCAAAGATCGAACGAGAGAGAGAGAGAGAGAGAGAGAGAGAGAGAGAGAGAGAAGAGAGAGAGAGAGAGAGAGAGAGAGAAGAGAGAGAGAAGAACTAAAGAAAGAAGATAAAACTGAAACGAAGCGAAGAAGACGAAGTCGAGCTAAAGGAAATTTGGGCAAGCTCACCACCATCAACCATCAAAACGAAATTGGGGAAGTGAGGTAGGTTGATTCACCTACAACACTTAAATATTTCTTGAAAATGTTCGAACTTGGGTGCTAATACTGCAAGTTCGAAAATGATGGATTTCTTGGTACTAGGTGACTTTGGTAATTATTATTTGAGGTTATGTGTTTCGTTGAACCTAAATTATGAGTTTGGAGTGAATATCCATGCTTGTATGCTTAGGTATTTATGCGAGGGGCATTGAAAGGTGAAGAGAAATTTAAAAAATAGAGTTTTGTTCGTAGTAGTGAGATTTCGACCATGTTGTTGTTTCTAGGTGTCTAACCTTGTATTTGTTGGTATTGATTATTGGGTATTACGTGTTTTCGTCCCAAACCCCATATATGGATCTTTTATAGGGGTAAACATGATCATATGCTTAGGACTGGAATTAGAAAATTCTAAGTGAAGTATTGAAGATTGGGGTTATTGAATGCTTAGGGTTTTGAGTGTTACGAGTGGAAATAGGATTTTTCTTGTAAAGTGTAGGACCTTAGTCTAACGGGTTGGGATAGTTCACGAATCGGGAGATGATTCTTGGTCGTAAAGTAGTTAGGCGGGTTAGAAACTTTCGCAAATTGGGGGACTCATCGGGTTAATAGAATTTATTTGTGGGTTAGATTTGAGAGAGGGAATTAGATTTTGCGGGCTAGGGACGTTCACGAATCTTGAGATAGGGCGGGCTGAAATTAGTTCACGAGCCGAAGGCTTCGTGAAATGAGAGGCGTGCTCGGATCTCAAGGTAGTTCGCGGGCTAGGGGTTCTCGTGTTGTGAGATAGAATTGTTATTTCGCAGGTCAATACGGAGTTGGTACACAAGTTGTTTTCGGATGTTTAGTATTTAGGAAACTCGGATTTTTCATAATAAATCTTTACTTGTGGTTGTTGTCAAGTTAAGAATGTGAGTCTATTATTTCAGAAAGGATATGGTGTTTGTGAAGGTCTGATAAATGTTAGGGCGTACGATTTCTGGGTTTAGGATATTCTTTGGTAATATAGGAAGATTTGAAGGTTTCGGATTTCGAGCGATTTTGAGGTTCTATCGGTTTTACTTTACGGGCCGTTTTATTTGTAAGCTATGCTTGAAATAGAATTTCGAACTAGTAGGAAAATCGGCCGAATGGGTTTAGGGTCGCGAAAGTGTTTCGCGGGCCCAAAGGGTTGTTTCGATGTGTGAGTAAAACATGTTTCGCGGGCCAAAATTTGAATTCTCGCGGCTAGTCTTTCGCAGGCCGACTTGAAGGGTGATTCCTGTTAGAGGCGTCGCGGGCCAATTTCAGTTTCGCGGACCGATGGTCTTTCACGGGTGATTCCTGTGAAGGGCATCGCGGGCCGATTTTAGGTTTCGCGGGCCGATTGACTTTCACAGGGTGATTCCTGTGAGAGAAATCGGCCGATTCGCGGGCTTAAATTGGGCTTCGCGCGTCCAGTCGGCGACTCGCGAACTTAAGTTGGGCTTTGCGCGTCTAATCGGACGATTATGCGACGCGGCGAAAGTCCCGTGAATTCGAGCGTTGACCCGCAAGTGTTTCGGGTTGACCACCTTTTGAAAGTGGGATCGGGCGATTTAAGATTTGGGCCTTGACCGGAATTTGTGTGAGTTTGACCGACGATTTAAATTTTTGGGCTTTTGCCCTTTTTAGGCCCAATCATTTTGAATAAAATTATTTTCGGCCCAAATCAGTTTAATAAAATATTTTCGTATATTGACTAATATTTTCGGGTCAACCCATATTTTAAAAATTTAAAGGTTATTTTGGGATTTAAAACCTTCGGCTTAGCTTGATATTTTAAGGGTTAGCTTGACTTAGCGAACTCTTTTCAAACACTATCTTTCAAATAGCGTATTAATATAATATGTTAGAAACTTGAGACCGTAGCTAGTCAAGTAAGTTAGATAGTATACTGACATGATAATTCTGTGCCTAAGTCGGGAGTAGGAATTTCGCTGGTCAGGTAGCAAGTAATCTACGGATGACAGGTAAGTGGAACTTCAACTACAACACATAAATGTATTATATGCCATTGATTTATGTGACTGTCTAAGTGTTTTTATGTGATATGAATTATTTGTGACATGTCAATGCATGGTTAGTAAAGTAATTTATTTTATCGCATGGCATTTTCATGTGCACGCACGTTTCATTTGGGGGATTCGAGGTGTGAGCGTGTACCGTGTCTATCGCCTGAGAGCGATGATATTTGCCGATATAGGCATCTGATGTCGACTCACAGTTGAGTCGGGGCTACTTCTATGGCACCATGACGGCGTGGTGCGTCGTCGGTTATATTATATAGATATTGGGCTGCGGCCCTGTTATTTATTTGGGCAAATGCCCTGTTGGCGGTAGGGGGTGACCTGGAGGGTGCGACCTGAGGGAATAAGCAACACAGGGGGTAACCCTGATGTAGGCAACCTCGGCGTGGGCTACCAGCGTGAGCGACCGCCTGGCAGAGGGGACGACCTGGGAAACGGCGACCTAGGGGAAACGTGGTGCATCCTAGCGTAAGCCACCCGGCGTGGGTCGCTGTCATATTTATCCATATTGGATTTGAGCTCATTTATGGTGCATAGTAAGATTAGCCGAGGGCCCTGAGTGAAGTAGAAAGTAGTATAGTATTAAACGCATTGGCGCGGATGCCTTTGCAGGGTTATTGGGCACTTGCATAGCATGCATCGTTCTTACTTACTGAGCTTTATAGCTCATTCCCTATATTTATGTGTTGTAGGTACGACAGAGTCGGACGTTGAGAAACGTCACGACTAAGGCAGACTGACGGCGGTACTCCACGGTCTTTTGAGGGTAAGGCTGTACATGGATGACGACCTGTGGAGCGATTGTTAGGATGTTTGTTTTATAAATATTTTGAGGGCTTCGCCTTGGTATGATTAGACAATGTAGATTTTGTTCGGTCGTAATATGTTTTATTTTAAGAAAAGTTTTTGAAATATGGGCTTTCCGCGGCTTACGTTGCGGAAATCCGCCGCTAATTAGTATTCGAAAGTGAGGGTCGCCTCAGGTGGTATCAGAGCTTAGGATATAGGTTCTGTAGACTGTCCATGTACGGCCGCTCAAAAGCGTGGAGGATCAGCCTTGCCTGTAAGCTTTACGTTTGATATGATTATGTGTTTATAATAATGTGCCTATTTGCTTGACTAATTGTAGATATAGCGAGAAAATGACAAACGAACATAGGGAATGCACTGGCGAGTCAAGTCGTGGGGTTGCACCCTAAGTCCCCTACGAACGAACGAGACTCAACACTTTTATACCTTACCAAAATGATCCAACAACAATCGGATCAGATTACTGAGCTTAAGGATCAAGTCGGTGAACTCAAAGACCTGATCTATAAACTCATTGGTACTACCAACCCTAACCCTACTAATAAAGAGGACAAAATTTGCCAAGGTCAGAAAGGTAAGAGAAAAGCAGAACATAGGCTAAACCAAGCGGTAAACAGGAAACATCTATTCTTGAGACCCTGACAATGTTCAAACCACTCCCCAAATTCACGCTCCAAATCTCAAAGCTCAATGCCAACAATGCGGGCGTCGCCACATGGGTATCTGTTATGGGCCTAGACTCAATCCCATCCTCAATGCTCTCGATGTGGAGGAAGCCACTTCGCTAGAAATTGTCGGACGCACATCCCTTTAGAACCAGATCAAACATCGGCACAACCCTCCCCAACCCCTGCACGGATATTCAACTTAAACCTGGACGAACAGAAATCCTTCGCACGGAAATAACGGGTACGTAAATAGTTTATGGTTATTTACGATCTAATGGTGAGCTTACAAATTAAGCCACACATTTAAATACGTGACCATATTGTGTGCTGAAGGTGGAAATACCTTCTAACCTTTCGAGTATAATAAGGTATTAACCTTCCAATGGAGGTCCAACACAAAATAATCAAGTGTTGGAAAAATACCCCATTATTAGTTAGGATAGCAGCTTGAGTATCGATCTGGACCGTAATCTTGAATGGTAAGCTTTCAAAACATGAGGGCGTATCTGATCTTCCTAGGAAATATCGTAGGCTTCAACTACCCTAGAGGAGAAATATCCGTCTTACGGGTAAAACCAGCCAAAATTAATTTTCCACATTTATGATCTAAAGATTCGGTAACTTCTGAGGACAAGTTACGAATCTTTTCTCGCGTATGTGATTAGACGGAGGGATTACCTCACCCTTAACCAAAACTGTGCAGATAGCTAATAAAAGTACCGATGTACTTCCCGATAATATTCCGAGATTTCTCCTTGATCTATTTACGATCAAAGGCATGTTTCCTTCTCCATTACATATTCTTCTTCCTGGAATATCAAGATGAAGCTACACTCCACTTCTTCCATCACAGCGATTTTAAACCCAGTAACACCTGAGTATAACCTTATGCTCTAATCTTTCTGCTCATCCTGAGAGACATCCATGTTCAGTAACAGAGTAGCGCAGTAGAAGCATGGTGAGTGCTCATATTTCCCTATCATTGCCTGAACAAAAAAAAAAAAATGCAACTAACCTTATTACTTATTAGCTCAACCTCAAGGCACTACAGATTCGACCGGTGTAAGTGATCGTTGTACCTACCTTATGAGGAATCAACCATTTGAATAGGAGGGCGACATGAAGGATCCTATAATACCTTTATACTCATGCTTCTCTATTTCTATCTCGACGGGATGCTTTCTTTCTTGAACTCCGATCACTGCCTCAACATTTCTTCGCAGATTTCTGGAGATAGGAATCTGGTGATCCCTTTAAAGGGGGAGTAAGAATAGATTATTCGTAGGCGCTCTTCATGTTGAAATTTAAGTAGGGTAAACCATGACCCAGTCATCGATAGAAAGTTTCTTTCTAACAGATCGTAACTTAGGGATTATTATAAGGAGAAAAGATATGTAGTGTTTATGTATCCTAGCAAAAGGCCGCCATCATCATCTTCAATAAGTGAGCAAAGGATAATCACCCGTTGTTGATGGTGGTGTTATGAACTGACGTAAGAAGCAAAAGAACAATAGGTCGATTATGCCCTAGTACACGCAAAATAGGACTACTGTTAAGGTTTAGGATATACCCTGCACTTAGCCTTTTAGAAGCTTACAGAAATCTTAGATGGGACCTTGCATGCCGGGAAAGCGACAGTGGTATAATAAATCATAGCAGAGATATTGTTTTGCCGATGCAACTTAACTTATGATGATCCTACCGCTTTTGAACTTCTACACTTGCTATTTGTTTTTCATCCGAGATTCATTTGAAATTGAATCAATAGAGACTCCAGAAATAGGAATTTCTTACTGCGATGACTACCACAATGAGTTCTTAGACCATAAGAAATTTGTGCAAGAATCTTACTCACCTTGGATGATCTCTAGAGTTTACCTGACTCGAACAAGATCTGTAAGACTAGTGGTGACCCAAATTTCGCGCTTGATCTCGAATTCTCTATCCTATTTTTCCTCTGTCTACGAAGGTTGTTTCAAATTTTCTATTGCATCTCTATCGCTAGGAAAGGATAACTTTCAATCTGAGATCATCACCCCAAGTAGAAAAATTATCAAAAACTTCGATCCTCTGTCCTCAAATTAGAATTACAGAACTCGAAAGAATGGTTCTATTTTCATAAGAGTTCGTTCTTTTCAAATTCATCAGTAAGGATTCTTCTAAGAACTATTAAGTAATTATCTTTCACCTAACCAAGCCAACTCACTCCCCTACCGATTGTTACCCGAATTGTTCCAATGGGCGGAATTTCGGGGGCGAAATTCTTAAGGAGGGGGGATGTAATACCCGTAAATTTCAAATACGGGATTTCGAATGAAGTTAGTATTGTAATGTTTGAATTAACGAACTTATTACCCGAACGGGTCCAATAGGAGCAAGATATTCGGCTCAATAAAAGAGATTCAATAAAGAAATTAAATAATAATTTAGACCAACTACTATAGAGCCCAAGTCGAATCTAATGATGACCCAAAGTGATATATTATTAACCCAGGCAGATTAAACCAAATTAATGAGAATCAAATAAATATTTGATGCCAACCAAGTAAATTTAAAAAGCCCAAGTCATTTATTGGTTGGGTCCAAATAATATATTACTTAAACTAAAGTGGTCCAAGCTAGTGTGAACTTGATATAAAAGGTTTCCAAGGCCCAAATAGATTGGTACTTTGGCCCAAGGAATTATAAGATAAATATCACTTTTATTAATCACTAGAGACGTGCACACCATACTCTTCCTTGCCACTTAGTACAAAAATAATTATTATGGGTCAAAGATAAAACGAGAGAGAAGAGAGAGAGAGAGAGAGAGGAGAGAGAGAGAGAGAGAGAGAGAGAGAGAGAAAGAACAAAGAAAGAAGATAAAACTGACACGAAGAAACGAAGAACGAAGTCGAGCTAAAGGAATTTGGGCAAGCTCACCACCATCAAACCATCAAACGAAATTGGGGAAGTGAGGTAGGTTATTCACACTACAACACTTAAATATTTCTTGAAATGTTCGAAACTTGGGTGCTAATACTGCAAGTTCGAAAATGATGGATTTCTTGGTACTAGGTGACTTTGGTAATTATTATTTGAGGTTATGTGTTTCGTTGAACCTAAATTATGAGTTTGGAGTGAATATCCATGCTTGTATGCTTAGGGTATTTATGCGAGGGGCATTGAAAGGTGAAGAGAAATTTAAAAAAAATAGAGTTTGTTCGTAGTTAGTGAGATTTCGACATGTTGTTGTTTGCTAGGTGTCTAACCTTGTATTTGTTGGTATTGATTATTGGGTATTACGTGTTTTCGTCCCAAACCCCATATATGGATCTTTTATAGGGGTAAACATGATCATATGCTTAGGACTGGAATTAGAAATTCTAAGTGAAGTATTGAAGATTGGGGGTATTGAATGCTTAGGGTTTTGAGTGTTACGAGTGGAAATAGGATTTTTCTTGTAAGTGTAGGACCTTAGTCTAACGGTTGGGATAGTTCACGAATCGGGAGATGATTCTTGGGTCGTAAAGTAGTTAGGCGGGTTAGAAACTTTCGCAAATTGGGGGACTCATCGGGTTAATAGAATTTATTTGTGGGTTAGATTTGAGAGAGGGAATTAGATTTTGCGGGCTAGGGACGTTCACGAATCTTGAGATAGGGCGGGCTGAAATTAGTTCACGAGCCGAAGGCTTCGTGAAATGAGAGGCGTGCTCGGATCTCAAGGTAGTTCGCGGGCTAGGGGTTCTCGTGTTGTGAGATAGAATTGTTATTTCGCAGGTCAATACGGAGTTGGTACACAAGTTGTTTTCGGATGTTTAGTATTTAGGAAACTCGGATTTTTCATAATAAATCTTTACTTGTGGTTGTTGTCAAGTTAAGAATGTGAGTCTATTATTTCAGAAAGGATATGGTGTTTGTGAGGTCTGATAAATGTTAGGGCGTACGATTTCTGGGTTTAGGATATTCTTTGGTAATATAGGAAGATTTGAAGGTTTCGGATTTCGAGCGATTTTGAGGTTCTATCGGTTTTACTTTACGGGCCGTTTTATTTTGTAAGCTATGCTTGAAATAGAATTTCGAACTAGTAGGAAAATCGGCCGAATGGTTTAGGGTCGCGAAAGTGTTTCGCGGGCCCAAAGGGTTGTTTCGATGTGTGAGTAAAACATGTTTCGCGGGCCAAAATTTGAATTCTCGCGGGCTAGTCTTTCGCAGGCCGACTTGAAGGGTGATTCCTGTTAGAGGCGTCGCGGGCCAATTTCAGTTTCGCGGACCGATGGTCTTTCACGGGGTGATTCCTGTGAAGGGCATCGCGGGCCGATTTTAGGTTTCGCGGGCCGATTGACTTTCACAGGGTGATTCCTGTGAGAGAAATCGGCCGATTCGCGGGCTTAAATTGGGCTTCGCGCGTCCAGTCGGGCGACTCGCGAACTTAAGTTGGCCTCTTCGGACGATTATGCGAACGCGGCGAAAGTCCCGTGAATTCGAGCGTTGACCCGCAAGTGTTTCGGGTTGACCACCTTTTGAAAGTGGGATCGGGCGATTTAAGATTTGGGCCTTGACCGGAATTTGTGTGAGTTTGACCGACGATTTAAATTTTTGGGCTTTTGCCTATTTTAGGCCCAATCATTTTGAATAAAATTATTTTCGGCCCAAATCAGTTTAATAAAATATTTTCGTATATTGACTAATATTTTCGGGTCAACCCATATTTTAAAATTTAAAGGTTATTTTGGGATTTAAAACCTTCGGCTTAGCTTGATATTTTAAGGGTTAGCTTGACTTAGCGAACTCTTTTCAAACAACTATCTTTCAAATAGCGTATTAAATATAATATGTTAGAAACTTGAGACCGTAGCTAGTCAAGTAAGTTAGATAGTATACTGACATGATAATTCTGTGCCTAAGGTCGGGAGTAGGAATTTCGCTGGTCAGGTAGCAAGTAATCTACGGATGACAGGTAAGTGGGAACTTCAACTACAACACATAAATGTATTATATGCCATTGATTTATGTGACTGTCTAAGTGTTTTTATGTGATATGAATTATTTGTGACATGTCAATGCATGGTTAGTAAAGTAATTTATTTTATCGCATGGCATTTTCATGTGCACGCACGTTTCATTTGGGGGATTCGAGGTGTGAGCGTGTACCGTGTCTATCGCCTGAGAGCGATGATATTTGCCGATATAGGCATCTGATGTCGACTCACAGTTGAGTCGGGCTACTTCTATGGCACCATGACGGCGTGGTGCGTCGTCGGTTATATTATATAGATATTGGGCTGCGGCCCTGTTTATTTATTTGGGCAAATGCCCTGTTGGCGGTAGGGGGTGACCTGGAGGGTGCGACCTGAGGGAATAAGCAACACAGGGGGTAACCCTGATGTAGGCAACCTCGGCGTGGGCTACCAGCGTGAGCGACCGCCTGGCAGAGGGGACGACCTGGGAAACGGCGACCTAGGGGAAACGTGGTGCATCCTAGCGTAAGCCACCCGGCGTGGTCGCTGTCATATTTATCCATATTGGATTTGAGCTCATTTATGGTGCATAGTAAGATTAGCCGAGGGCCCTGAGTGAAAGTAGTACGAGTATTAAACGCATTGGCGCGGATGCCTTTGCAGGGTTATTGGGCACTTGCATAGCATGCATCGTTCTTACTTACTGAGCTTTATAGCTCATTCCCTATATTTATGTGTTGTAGGTACGACAGAGTCGGACGTTGAGAAACGTCACGACTAAGGCAGACTGACGGCGGTACTCCACGGTCTTTTGAGGGTAAGGCTGTACATGGATGACGACCTGTGGAGCGATTGTTAGGATGTTTTCTTTGTATAAATATTTTGAGGGCTTCGGCCTTGGTATGATTAGACAATGTAGATTTTGTTCGGTCGTAATATGTTTTATTTTAAGAAAAGTTTTTGAAATATGGGCTTTCCGCGGCTTACGTTGCGGAAATCCGCCGCTAATTAGTATTCGAAAGTGAGGGTCGCCTCAGGTGGTATCAGAGCTTAGGATATAGGTTCTGTAGACTGTCCATGTACGGCCGCTCAAAAGCGTGGAGGATCAGCCTTGCCTGTAAGCTTTACGTTTGATATGATTATGTGTTTATAATAATGTGCCTATTTGCTTGACTAATTGTAGATATAGCGAGAAAATGACAAACGAACATAGGGAATGCACTGGCGAGTCAAGTCGTGGGGTTGCACCTAAGTCCCCTACGAACGAACGAGACTCAACACTTTTATACCTTACCAAAATGATCCAACAACAATCGGATCAGATTACTGAGCTTAAGGATCAAGTCGGTGAACTCAAAGACCTGATCTATAAACTCATTGGTACTACCAACCCTAACCCTACTAATAAAGAGGACAAAATTTGCCAAGGTCAGAAAGGTAAGAGAAAAGCAGAACATAGGCTAAACAAGCGGTAAACAGGAAACATCTATTCCTTGAGAACCCTGACAATGTTCAAACCACTCCCCAAATTCACGCTCCAAATCTCAAAGCTCAATGCCAACAATGCGGGCGTCGCCACATGGGTATCTGTTATGGCCTAGGACTCAATCCCAATCCTCAATGCTCTCGATGTGGAGGAAGCCACTTCGCTAGAAATTGTCGGACGCACATCCCTTTAGAACCAGATCAAACATCGGCACAACCCTCCCCAACCCCTGCACGGATATTCAACTTAAACCTGGACGAAACAGAAATCCTTCGCACGGAAATAACGGGTACGTAAATAGTTTATGGTTATTTACGATCTAATGGTGAGCTTACAAAATTAAGCCACACATTTAAATACGTGACCATATTGTGTGCTGAAGGTGGAAATACCTTCTAACCTTTCGAGTATAATAAGGTATTAACCTTCCAAATGGAGGTCCAACACAAATAATCAAGTGTTGGAAAAATACCCCATTATTAGTTAGGATAGCAGCTTGAGTATCGATCTGGACCGTAATCTTGAATGGTAAGCTTTCAAAACATGAGGGCGTATCTGATCTTCCTAGGAAATATCGTAGGCTTCAACTACCCTAGAGGAGAAATATCCGTCTTACGGGTAAAACCAGCCAAAATTATTTTCCACATTTATGATCTAAAGATTCGGTAACTTCTGAGGACAAGTTACGAATCTTTTCTCGCGTATGTGATTAGACGGAGGGATTACCTCACCCTTAACCAAAACTGTGCAGATAGCTAATAAAAGTACCGATGTACTTCCCGATAATATTCCGAGATTTCTCCTTGATCTATTTACGATCAAAGGCATGTTCCTTCTCCATTACATATTCTTCTTCCTGGAATATCAAGATGAAGCTACACTCCACTTCTTCCATCACAGCGATTTTAAACCCAGTAACACCTGAGTATAACCTTATGCTCTAATCTTTCTGCTCATCCTGAGAGACATCCATGTTCAGTCAGAGTAGCGCAGTAGAAGCATGGTGAGTGCTCATATTTCCCTATCATTGCCTGAACAAAAAAAAAAAAAAATGCAACTAACCTTATTACTTTTAGCTCAACCTCAAGGCACTACAGATTCGACCGGTGTAAGTGATCGTTGTACCTACCTTATGAGGAATCAACCATTTGAATAGGAGGGCGACATGAAGGATCCTATAATAACCTTTATACTCATGCTTCTCTATTTTCTATCTCGACGGGATGCTTTCTTTCTTGAACTCCGATCACTGCCTCAACATTTCTTCGCAGATTTCTGGAGATAGGAATCTGGTGATCCCTTTAAAGGGGGAGTAAGATATAGATTATTCGTAGGCGCTCTTCATGTTGAAATTTAAGTAGGGTAAACCATGACCAGTCATCGATAGAAAGTTTCTTTTCTAACAGATCGTAACTTAGGGATTATTATAAGGAGAAAAGATATGTAGTGTTTATGTATCCTAGCAAAAGGCCGCCATCATCATCTTCAATAAGTGAGCAAAGGATAATCACCGTTGTTGATGGTGGTGTTATGAACTGACGTAAGAAGCAAAAGAACAATAGGTCGATTATGCCCTAGTACACGCAAAATAGGACTACTGTTAAGGTTTAGGATATACCCTGCACTTAGCCTTTTAGAAGCTTACAGAAATCTTAGATGGGACCTTGCATGCCGGGAAAGCGACAGTGGTATAATAAATCATAGCAGAGATATTGTTTTGCCGATGCAACTTAACTTATGATGATCCTACCGCTTTTGAACTTCTACACTTGCTATTTGTTTTTCATCCGAGATTCATTTGAAATTGAATCAATAGAGACTCCAGAAATAGGAATTTCTTACTGCGATGACTACCACAATGAGTTCTTAGACCATAAGAAATTTGTGCAAGAATCTTACTCACCTTGGATGATCTCTAGAGTTTACCTGACTCGAACAAGATCTGTAAGACTAGTGGTGACCCAAATTTCGCGCTTGATCTCGAATTCTCTATCCTATTTTCCTCTGTCTACGAAGGTTGTTTCAAATTTTCTATTGCATCTCTATCGCTAGGAAAGGATAACTTTCAATCTGAGATCATCACCCCAAGTAGAAAAATTATCAAAAACTTCGATCCTCTGTCCTCAAATTAGAATTACAGAACTCGAAAGAATGGTTCTATTTTCATAAGAGTTCGTTCTTTTCAAATTCATCCAGTAAGGATTCTTCTAAGAACTATTAAGTAATTATCTTTCACCTAACCAAGCCAACTCACTCCCCTACCGATTGTTACCCGGAATTGTTCCAATGGGCGGAATTTCGGGGGCGAAATTCTTTTAAGGAGGGGTGGATGTAATACCCGTAAATTTCAAATACGGGATTTCGAATGAAGTTAGTATTGTAAATGTTTGAATTAACGAACTTATTACCCGAACTGGTCCAATAGGAGCAAGATATTCGGCTCAATAAAAGAGATTCAATAAAGAAATTAAATAAATAATTTAGACCAAACTACTATAGAGCCCAAGTCGAATCTAATGATGACCCAAGTGATATATTACCCAGGCAGATTAAACCAAATTAATGAGAATCAATAAATATTTGATGCCAACCAAGTAATTTAAAAAGCCCAAGTCAATTTATTGGTTGGGTCCAAAATAATATATACTTAAACTAAAGTGGTCCAAGCTAGTGTGAACTTGATATAAAAGGTTTCCAAGGCCAAATAGATTGGTACTTTGCCCAAAGGAATTATAAGATAAATATCACTTTTATTAATCACTAGGAGACGTGCACACCATACTCTTCCTTGCCACTTAGTACAAAATAATTATTATGGGTCAAAGATAGAAACGAGAGAGAGAGAGAGAGAAGAGAGAGAGAGAGAGAGAGAGAGAGAGAAAGAACAAAGAAAGAAGATAAAACTGAACAACGAAGAAACGAAGAAGACGAAGTCGAGCTAAAGGAAATTTGGGCAAGCTCACCACCATCAAACCATCAAAACGAAATTGGGGAAGTGAGGTAGGTTGATTCACACCTACAACACTTAAATATTTCTTGAAAATGTTCGAAACTTGGGTGCTAATACTGCAAGTTCGAAAATGATGGATTTCTTGGTACTAGGTGACTTTGGTAATTATTATTTGAGGTTATGTGTTTCGTTGAACCTAAATTATGAGTTTGGAGTGAATATCCATGCTTGTATGCTTAGGGTATTTATGCGAGGGGCATTGAAAGGTGAAGAGAAAATTTAAAAAAATAGAGTTTGTTCGTAGTTAGTGAGATTTCGACCATGTTGTTGTTTGCTAGGTGTCTAACCTTGTATTTGTTGGTATTGATTATTGGTATTACGTGTTTTTCGTCCCAAACCCCATATATGGATCTTTTATAGGGGTAAACATGATCATATGCTTAGGACTGGAATTAGAAAATTCTAAGTGAAGTATTGAAGATTGGGGGTATTGAATGCTTAGGGTTTTGAGTGTTACGAGTGGAAATAGGATTTTTCTTGTAAAGTGTAGGACCTTAGTCTAACGGTTGGGATAGTTCACGAATCGGGAGATGATTCTTGGGTCGTAAAGTAGTTAGGCGGGTTAGAAACTTTCGCAAATTGGGGGACTCATCGGGTAATAGAATTTATTTGTGGGTTAGATTTGAGAGAGGGAATTAGATTTTGCGGGCTAGGGACGTTCACGAATCTTGAGATAGGGCGGGCTGAAATTAGTTCACGAGCCGAAGGCTTCGTGAAATGAGAGGCGTGCTCGGATCTCAAGGTAGTTCGCGGGCTAGGGGTTCTCGTGTTGTGAGATAGAATTGTTATTTCGCAGGTCAATACGGAGTTGGTACACAAGTTGTTTTCGGATGTTTAGTATTTAGGAAACTCGGATTTTTCATAATAAATCTTTACTTGTGGTTGTTGTCAAGTTAAGAATGTGAGTCTATTATTTCAGAAAGGATATGGTGTTTGTGAAGGTCTGATAAATGTTAGGGCGTACGATTTCTGGGTTTAGGATATTCTTTGGTAATATAGGAAGATTTGAAGGTTTCGGATTTCGAGCGATTTTGAGGTTCTATCGGTTTTACTTTACGGCCGTTTTATTTTGTAAGCTATGCTTGAAATAGAATTTCGAACTAGTAGGAAAATCGGCCGAATGGGTTAGGGTCGCGAAAGTGTTTCGCGGCCCAAAGGGTTGTTTCGATGTGTGAGTAAAACATGTTTCGCGGGCCAAAATTTGAATTCTCGCGGCTAGTCTTTCGCAGGCCGACTTGAAGGGTGATTCCTGTTAGAGGCGTCGCGGGCCAATTTCAGTTTCGCGGACCGATGGTCTTTCACGGGGTGATTCCTGTGAAGGGCATCGCGGGCCGATTTTAGGTTTCGCGGGCCGATTGACTTTCACAGGGTGATTCCTGTGAGAGAAATCGGCCGATTCGCGGGCTTAAATTGGGCTTCGCGCGTCCAGTCGGGCGACTCGCGAACTTAAGTTGGGCTTTGCGCGTCTAATCGGACGATTATGCGAACGCGGCGAAAGTCCCGTGAATTCGAGCGTTGACCCGCAAGTGTTTCGGGTTGACCACCTTTTGAAAGTGGGATCGGGCGATTTAAGATTTGGGCTTGACCGAATTTGTGTGAGTTTGACCGACGATTTAAATTTTGGGCTTTTGCCTATTTTAGGCCCAATCATTTTGAATAAAATTATTTTCGGCCAAATCAGTTTAATAAAATATTTTCGTATATTGACTAATATTTTCGGGTCAACCCATATTTTAAAAATTTAAAGGTTATTTTGGATTTAAAACCTTCGGCTTAGCTTGATATTTTAAGGGTTAGCTTGACTTAGCGAACTCTTTTCAAACAACTATCTTTCAAATAGCGTATTAAATATAATATGTTAGAAACTTGAGACCGTAGCTAGTCAAGTAAGTTAGATAGTATACTGACATGATAATTCTGTGCCTAAGGTCGGGAGTAGGAATTTCGCTGGTCAGGTAGCAAGTAATCTACGGATGACAGGTAAGTGGGAACTTCAACTACAACACATAAATGTATTATATGCCATTGATTTATGTGACTGTCTAAGTGTTTTTATGTGATATGAATTATTTGTGACATGTCAATGCATGGTTAGTAAAGTAATTTATTTATCGCATGGCATTTTCATGTGCACGCACGTTTCATTTGGGGGATTCGAGGTGTGAGCGTGTACCGTGTCTATCGCCTGAGAGCGATGATATTTGCCGATATAGGCATCTGATGTCGACTCACAGTTGAGTCGGGCTACTTCTATGGCACCATGACGGCGTGGTGCGTCGTCGGTTATATTATATAGATATTGGGCTGCGGCCCTGTTTATTTATTTGGGCAAATGCCCTGTTGGCGGTAGGGGGTGACCTGGAGGGTGCGACCTGAGGGAATAAGCAACACAGGGGGTAACCCTGATGTAGGCAACCTCGGCGTGGGCTACCAGCGTGAGCGACCGCCTGGCAGAGGGGACGACCTGGGAAACGGCGACCTAGGGGAAACGTGGTGCATCCTAGCGTAAGCCACCCGGCGTGGGTCGCTGTCATATTTATCCATATTGGATTTGAGCTCATTTATGGTGCATAGTAAGATTAGCCGAGGGCCCTGAGTGAAAGTAGTACGAGTATTAAACGCATTGGCGCGGATGCCTTTGCAGGGTTATTGGGCACTTGCATAGCATGCATCGTTCTTACTTACTGAGCTTTATAGCTCATTCCCTATATTTATGTGTTGTAGGTACGACAGAGTCGGACGTTGAGAAACGTCACGACTAAGGCAGACTGACGGCGGTACTCCACGGTCTTTTGAGGGTAAGGCTGTACATGGATGACGACCTGTGGAGCGTTGTTAGGATGTTTTCTTTGTATAAATATTTTGAGGGCTTCGGCCTTGGTATGATTAGACAATGTAGATTTTGTTCGGTCGTAATATGTTTATTTTAAGAAAGTTTTTTGAAATATGGGCTTTCCGCGGCTTACGTTGCGGAAATCCGCCGCTAATTAGTATTCGAAAGTGAGGGTCGCCTCAACGGGACTATATTAGATCCCCGTCCCGTCCCTTGGGGGTTGACAACCATAATTCTAAGGCTACAAACGGGTCCTCTCGAATCTATACATATTATCTTCAATTTCGTTAGAAACATATCTGCTCTACAAATTTTTTATTATTTTGCATCGGAAGATTTATGAAAAACTATCGAAAATTTGTACTTATTTTAATGTTAATATAATAATAAACCCTCGATAATACATCGACTGTGGTTTGATGCAGGGTTGGGTGGTGATTAGGTATGTCAACGGCGCGGGGGAGGGGATCATTTCAATACTTTGGGCTCGTTTGATATCAATGTTTGAGGATTACATGGGTATAAGTTATTTGTGTATATCATACAAGATTTTGTTTGATTAACATGTTTGATATGTGTGTATTAATTATTTGTGTAATGATATAAATTGTGTTGTGATAGATGTGTTTGAGTGTGTATAGTATGGATTAGTGATACACACCCCATAACCACCTTAGAGGTGGGTATGGATATACAAGGCCTATAACTAAAACCTTGTAATAGACGTGTATAGCCATACAAGGCATGTATAGCTATACACAGATATCAAACACGACACAACTTATTCATACACATCCTATACATACCCATACACAACGTATCAAACGAGCATTTGTGTGTTTCTAAAACACAACTCAAAGTGCCTATTTATGGGCATTCTCAATTACAACCACAAAATAAAATATTACACTCTCATAAAATAATCACATCTAATTTATATTCTCATGATATACATACTTATTTAACCACCAATAAATAATATACATCTACTATTTATTCCATCCATCTACAATTTATTCCTCCCATCTACTATTTATTCCATCCATATAATATACATCCACGTAATATATTTCATAATAATTTCATAAATAGAGATACATTTTCGCGAGCCCGATAAGCACTGTACTTACGATTATACTCTTTTTCCTCTCAAGTGTCTCGTCATTTGTGAAGTTGCTTGAGCATATATCTGTAACCACCTTGAACCTTGAATTGAACCATTACCCGACGAAGGGAGTTTATATTTCAAACTTTGAAAACTTGATAGAGATTGTTTATGGGGAATCTGATATTAGCTCTTACATATCGCTGCTGTTGGGATTAGCGAGCCTGAGACTCACCGGAGCCGCCGGGAACAGCCGGAGAAGTCGGCCGGTTGAAGCTGGTCGAACTGATGATGATTTCTGCTGTTGAAGTGTAGCGAAGCAACAGCAGCCGTTGGATAGTTGGCACGCGATCGGACGGACTGAATTCAAAGGACGGAGATTGAATATGGGCCGGTGGATAGCGCGCGCACCTGAACGCTCCAGATTAAATGAAGTGAGATGACGCGGATGAAGAATCGTGTCCGTTAGATGAAGATCGGACGGCTCTGGATGAACGCGCGATGCAAGCGAATAATGTGCGACGTGGCGGCTTACGGAGCGTTGGATCAGATCGAGTGACGGCTGGGATATATCGCGCGACATGCTTAATATATGACTTTCAGCTTATAAATATAGTTCTGATAGTTCGGCTAGTTATCTTCTCGAGCATGTAGCTTCTTATAGAGTGAGAATCACCATGAGGTGTAAACACGAGAGTTGTAGACGAGATAGGAAACTTTCGTGTTGGTGGTTAATGGAAAAGATGCTCGGTTGATCCGTGACGTAGTCTGAAGTTCAACCGAACCACGTTAAAAGCTGTTTTTTGTGGTGTGCGTTTTTTGTGTTGTTTCGATCCGATTGAGCTTGCAACTGATCGAATCGATCCACGAGGGTTACACACACAGAAAGCACGTCCAAATTCGAGTCTAACAGCGGTCCTCGATCAACAGCTGCTTTCAAAAACGCCTAAACAATCGCTTAAAATATGGCTCATTTAACTCACTCACACACACACACACATCCAGATGTCATTTAGGAACTAATCGCCACAACTACGCCTCGCACCAATTTTGTTCCAACCTCGTCTATGCTAAATCTTTACTCAAATGCTAACGTGCAAGCAACCACTTTGTATTCAAATCCCTACTGTAGTGTCATTCAAAATAAAACAAAATTGAAAGAAAAAAACCATATGAATGATACGATACTCGAACGAAAAAAATTGGCTTACACAACAAGATTCTCTTAAACCTGTTGTCAAATTCGCAACTTGATCAAATTCGGTTCATGCCCTGAGAAAAATAAGGATAAAACAGTCATGTTGAATTGCATGAGTAGCAAGAAAAGTTGCAGTTGCTACACAGCAAAAATAGAAATTAGCATGCATATGATGAGGCATTAGGAACATTGTCGTTGATACAGGGGTCAACAAGAACAATATCACAAAAAAAAAAGAAATGTTGCCTATTCACGAATAGAATCTAATGCAGCTAGGCCTAAGGATACTCGGCTGGTGATATAATATATCAACTGCCTAACATGCACATATAGACACAAGAACAGATTAACAGTTTAACTACCGTATACAGAACTTTCACTTTGCCAATGTATGAGACAGCCAAAATATGAGATGGGACCTATACACCGAATAGAATCTAATGCAGCTAGGCTAAGGATACTCGGATGGTGATATAATATTTCAACTGCCTAACACGCAAATATAGACCAAGAACAATTAACAGTTTAACTACCAGTATACAGAACGTTTCACTCACTTGCCAATGTATGAGTTGTCAGTGGTATTGATAACAATCTTATCTCCAGCCAAAATATGAGACGGTACCTATATAAGGTTGCAAAAAAAAATGTTGCAACAGCGAGATATGTTTGACGAAAAATGAACTTGGTAACAATTCCAGTTGTATAAAGTTGCAAGGATAAGAACAGTGAGGTCCCCCCAATTCGAGGAAAGTTTACCTGAACCATAAGCCCATTTTCAACAATACCTTCTTGTAACTGCCAAGTGAAAATAAAATCAAAATTTGATTTAGTAAAAGAACATAGAAGATAAACATGAAAACCAACAATGTGGGAATCCTGTCATAAACACCAAGAATTTTCGGATTGCTATACTGGCCTCAAAGACCAAAAATCAAATTAGAGTACTTACGGAGTGGGTCCGCTCCCCTTAAGTGCTTCAGCTGCTTCAGTAACGGTACATGTTACTCGATCTGGAATTGATGCTGACAGTGCCCTCCATCATAAAGCTCGACTGATATTCTCATATCGTCTGTGTAATAAAGGGAATATTAAAAGGCAGGCACGTCATCAAAGTACACAAAGATTCAAAAAATACTGATAACTCATGCAACCCATCAACGCTGAATGTATTAACTTTCCAAGAAGGCAAAGTATAACATCTTCAAAATTATAGACATGTAGAGCAAAAACAGCTTATTTCACTAGACATGGCAGCAATTTTAGAAATGGTAACATCATAAACTAATAGATGCTGACGAAATGGAACAGAGCCAAAAGAGACAAAGGTGCAGCTAATACCTTGAAGGTATATAATTGATTCACCAAACAAAATTTTGGCACATCTAGTTGGCTGTATGTTTCGTTGCTGGAAAAGTTAACGCCAGTGAACTCCATTACGGATTCAAGACACATAGATCATGTTATATCATTTCAAATGAGAAGGCAAATAGTACAACTCACTCCATTAGCACGACATTTCCAGTTTCATCATCGGTGTATAAGTATGTTAATGCTTTCTCCTGAACATAAACCTCTGCATATATCAATTACGATATTTAGTGGAAATATTTTTTACTTTGATCAAGAGTTTGAGGATAAGAGCAATACTTTCAACAGGTTCATCAGTACGGAGTCTCTCATTGACCTTGCTTCCACTACAACATCCCGCATCTCAACCTGTCGGCAATTTGTCAAGCTCAGATGTAACAATCGAAATGGTTCTTCTTTTCCACGAACTTAATATGCATTCACTCATGACATGTATAAAACGAGAAACGGACCTGTATGATAGCCCCGCCCCTTCCTTGGTAGTATGCTGCGCTTTTACCACCTAACATAAATCAGACATGTTAATTGTTATGAAAAACGGTGGCAATTATCGATCATTTGATTGAAGTACATAGCCGATAGAAGGAAGAAAAATGACTATACAATAATCACCTGATAAATCTTTCCTGTGCCAGCGCCAAAATGGAAACAAAAAACCATGCTAAAGCATTAGTAGGAGAAGATTGTAGGATTACTGAGTTAGTATTATGCAGATTCAATGTAGCAAAACCCAACTAACCTCTTTCTTTCAATGACGTTTCCCGGTCTCACCGAACAGGATAATGATAGATATAGTATTTTAAGGGTATCATCCAGCTATTAATCAGTTGAGAAGATTTAGAAAAGAAAGAACAAGTGAGACATACATCGGCGCCTGAGAATCTTGCGCAGCGGATCTGTGTGGCGGACCAAGTCGTGTTGACAGAATTGATGGCTGAAGTATAATCTTCATCCTCAGTGATGGATAAATTGTAATGGGATGGGTTAAGCCAATCGCAAGCAGATGCACCCGCGCAGCAGCGGATTGCCGCACACAGCCGTTTACTAAGAGATCTCATTTTCTTGCTCTACCTAAACTGATTAGGAAGTTAATGGCAAGAGATAAATAGAAGGATAATGGCAGTGGTTCGGCTGCTAGAGACAGCAAGGTAACGATTGGGTCAATCTAATTATGTTAATCTAGAAGCAGCGACGGAATCACTCGATCTCTATTTCTTTCGATATATATATAAGCGCACACCAAGTGTTCGATAAATTACACGTAAGAAACCGATCGTATTCGGCCGGGATTACAAGTGGTATCAGAGCAGTCGATTCTCGGCTTGGGATTTTAGCGATGTTTCGTCTTCCTATTTTCAAGACGCCTCACCTCTTTGACGAAACGGAACCTATAGCTTGGATAGAGGAATGCAATCGATACTTCGAGGCGTTGACGACCATTAGTGATGTTGAGCGAACGAAGGTCGCCTACCCTACATCGAAGGCAAGGCTTGGGAATGGTATAATGAGTATGCGAAAGTAAGGATACTCTTACCTGGATTGATTCACTGAAGCTTGCTTAGACAATTTGATTCCGTGGAGTTGTGTGTTAATGATGACTCGTGGAAATTTGTTGATATGGACTCGTCGATTCTCGCTGAGGTTGATGTTGATGGTTAACGATGAATGACGAGGATTAATCGTCGTTGGATGGTGTATTTATCCCATCGACGTTGGTTGGGATTGAACCAATTTTGATGGAGGATAGGTTCACGTTGGTTGTTGAGCACTGGACGATGTTGCTTGGGAAGGTATTGCCGCGCTGATTAGCGAGGATTCATTGATAAGAGACCTATGCCGTTGATATGGGTTGATGAGTCGGTGTTAGTTAAATATGGGCTAGTGTTGGCTACGGATTAGTTATTTGGCTAGGCAACTATAGCACGTCTAGGGTGTTGGTATATTGAGCAGTTGAACGTGGAAAGGAGCGTATTGTACCTTTGATCGTGGATGTTGGCGTATTATCGAAGAAATGAGGTTCGTTGGGATACTATTCAAGGTGGCCGCAATGATTCTTTACAAGCAAAGAAGAGGTCATGGAAGCTCCTTTAGGATCTTATGTCATGTGCATTAGAGGAGTAGAGGCTTGTTATGAGAGGATGAAACTATTGCATGGAGGAATGCGCTGTCTAACGGGTGGAAACTTGCTCGAGGTGATTTTCTGTTCATACTCGAGAGTTCACTTTTTCCTTTCGATCGGGGAAAAAGTGCACTTACAATAGCAAGCGATGGTCATGGTCACATTGTCGAACATCATCCTCGCGAGACCGGGCGCATTGACAACAACATGCTATGATGAATATCTCATCATCGGATATTGTACGGACTATCTCGAGATTTTTATCCATTCATCCTTGATGACAAGGATGTCTCAAATGGAGGAGTAATGTAAGGACCCGAGTAAAGAGGTATTGGGCTCGTGCAAGATTGGACTTGGCCCATTATCATAAAATAAGATGATATACAGTAGAAACTCTATAAATTAATACAGTTGGGACTGACCAAATTTATTAATTAAAGAAGTTATTAATTAATCAACAAATTAATAATTATTAATTTATCGATAAATTAATATTTATTAATTTATAGTGTATATTACCTTTCAAACTCCCAAACATCATATAACCTTCAATATCTTATGTCCTTAATGAACGTCAATTAAGGATCAAACCTTCAATATCTCAAGTCTATCATAATCAGTATGGTGTTAAGTGTACATTTAAGTAATATTAATAAATATATCTTCTATATAATACACTATGAGAATTTTTTTATGGAATATTATTAATTTTATATTTATACGGGACCTCAGTAGAAACTCTATAAATTATACTCGATAATTTAATAAACTCTTTAATATAATATCTCCGGCTGGTCCCAACTCGGGGATAACTTTCTAAATTAATAATTCTCTAAACTATACTAATAGACTTTTGATAATTTCTATAGATCCCATATAAATTACAAATAATAATTCCATATGTAAAACATTCCTATATTACATGAACGAAGATTACTTGAAAAATGACTCAATTGTCATTTGTTTTTCTTTTTGAAATCATATCCCCTCATATTGTCTCTAATTGTCCTTATCATTGTAAGAACTTCGGCGTTGTTTTCTCATAGGCCAACAAGAAATTATTCAATGTGATGACCGCTTTCATAGAGCCGTTTCGCGAAGGGCTCCCTGGTAGAACTTTCAGCATCATCTTTATCAGCTCCAATAACTTTCTTACAAATATTACTTAAATGTACATTAACAACAGGAGATTGAATGTATTTAACTTGGAGATTGAAGGTTTGTCCTTAATTTGACGTTCATTAAGGACACAGGAGATTGAATGTTATTTGTGTTTGGAAAGTTTGAAAGGTAATATACTAAATTATTATTAGTTTATTGATTAATTAATTGCTCTTTTAATTAATAAATTGGCAGGTCCCAACTATATTAATTCATAGAGTTTCTACCGTAGTTAATTAGTCCATTAATGACAGTTTACACACACACACACACCACACACATATATATATATATATATATATATATATATAGGTTTGCTATGGTGTCCACCTACCGTGAGCAACTACGGTGAGCACCATAGCTGATTTGCAATTACAACTCATTTTCTCCCACTCCGGCGATGCCATCACCTCCGCCGCCCCTCTTAGCTTCCCTCATAACCTACGTTGTCCATCTTTCACGCACTTTATTTATCAGAAATTCATATTATATTGCAAGTTTCTCGTGCATAGCTGAGATGATGAATTTCTGGTAAATAAAGTGCGTGAAATTCGGCCGAGATCTTACATAGTATAGTTGTTTTTTTTTTGAAACGATGGTTTCATTAAAAACCACAAAATATACATGACTAAATAGCCCAAGGGCTTCCTTTGGTAACATTGAAACATCCAGAAGGAAGAAGCTCTCATCGAAAGAGAAGCAACAACACCAAAAACAAGAACAAAAACAAGCCCAAAAGAAATAAGATTCAAGATCAGATAAAGAACTAAAGAACCTACAACCGAAATGTCTATTAAGTAAAATCAACGATAGCATTCACTTTCTCATGTCTTCAACTTGAAATCTCGAATTCTTCGGGAATGGCACTCCCATAAAGGGAGAAAGAACTCCCACAAGAGGAGATATAAACTCCCATCGAGGAGATATAAACTCCCACAATTGAAATTCAAGCTGCTGACTTTGGGTCGGAATATGAGTTTTCAGAGCACGAGGTGGATGTTATTCCAACAAGGGAAAAGAGGTTTTCAAGCCATGTATGAGGTCAACATCTGAGTCAACATGTATGAGGTCAACATCTCAGAGATTGAAGAGAATGATGATGAAACATCAGAGGAATAATGGTCAGAAAACACACAAAAGTCCGGTGGTGAAGCTGTGGCTGACTTTGATGCTTCGCTGAACAAAGCTGAGGTCGTGCGTGCTATGAAGACCAAGAAGCTTCAAAAGGGTAGCTGTAGATGGGTCAAGAAAGGGACTCATGTGGCTAGGAAGGACAGATCTTCACGTGGAATGAAGATGGTGATCTCGAAGTTCCAAGTTAGATCTAAATGGGAAATTTCAAGCCTCATCGTTTTGACAATGGTTTCCTTCGAGGCTCGAAGCTGCTAAAAGCTTGAAGACCAATCAGAGAAGGTTTTCTTAGTCGAAGTGGAGCCTTGATTGAGGGTTACAGACAAATCAAACAAGAGTCTGCTAGTTTCAGATGTTGAAATTGAAGGCTAAAGGCGCTGGTTTCTGGTATGATATTGAGGCGAGTGTGGTTATGTGTTTGGACAGTAAGGTCGATGCTCGGTCAACTAATTGAGAGTTCTAGGCTCAAGGTGGAGATTTGTAGAGGTTAATGAGCCTAAACTTGGATTATCAAGGCTTGGAGAGTCGATCAAGGGCTGATTATGATCATTGTTGAACAAGTTCATTCTAAGCTAAAGATTTATGCAAGTATGATCCAAGTTTAAATGTGAGCCGTTGATATTGGCGGTAATAAGATCGGATGGCTGAGGTGAAGAGTTGTTTTTTTCACTTAAAGAGTCATGCACTTTTACTAGCTGGGTGATACACGTGGTACAACACGAGCAGCGCGTGGTACAAGTCCGGTAAAGCACAAGCAGAAACTCTGTTCTATATATATACCAGATTATCAGTTTCGAGTAGGTGACTTTGTAAGCTTGTAACTTTCTATAGAGAGCGTATCTTTGAGAGCTGTACAAGAGAAAGTTGTAGAGCGTATGAGAGGCTTGTAAACCCTTATTCTGGATTAATATAAGAAGCTCTGATTGGTCAGTGAATGTAGTCCAAAGTTGGGTTGAACCACTTAAAAAATCCTGTTTTTCTGGTTTTGTTTCGCCTCTGAATGCGATCAAGATTGTGTTTCTTGATCTGGTCAACACACGAAAGCAATAGCTTAATCAAGATCAAGAAATTCAGATCAAACTTTGGTGGCTATTCCCCTATGGTACTGATAAACGTATTTCAATATGTTTATCGTAGTATCTAATTGGGTTATTAAAGAGCTCTAGCAATCATTTTATGCGTTTATTCGCCCTATTTACACATATATTGATATTGAAGGAGCTTAGGACGACTTCCGGGCGATAAGGAGCGAAAACGAGGCAAAACGGAGCAAAAACGACGGAAACAGTCATGTGTCACGGCCGTGACACCCAATGCATCAGGCCGTGACAGGAGACAGAAGATTATATTGCTATACTGCCGAAAGTCATGGCCGTGACACTTATTGCACCAGGCCGTGACCCATAGCAGCAGCAACATTAGAAAATTCATATCTCTCAATCAGATCTCGGATTGAGAATCCCTTTGGTCAGAATCAAGATTGGCGAGTCTTCTATCTATGCTTAAAATTTCAGCTCAATCGGACATCGTTTACCCCTCCATCTGAGAGGAATACGAAACTGTCGCAAGGCTGGAAAAGTGTCACGGCCGTGACACCTCTGCACGAGGCCGTGACGCACGGCAGTGAGCTCCATTTTGTGCCCCGACAGTGTCACGGCCGTGACGGCCCATGTCCCAGGCCGTGACAGTAGCGAAAATCATTATAAAAGCCCAAATTCGACCCAAAAAGAGGGGACGCTGACCAGAGATCAACCCTAATCCCTCTAGAGATGAAAAATAGCACAAAAGAACACAGATTCGCGTCCCGGAGCGCAAGAGACGGATCATCGACGAATTCACGCCCAATTTAGCGAAGAACGAAGAATCATCAACGCTTTCATCACAGATCATCCGTATATCAAGATAATGAATTCTTCACCTTTATTCCTTATTTCTTTTGCTGTTTTCCCGTCGATTATGCGTAGCTAATTCCCCTTTGTGTTTGGGATTAGATGAGCGCTAGGATGTTTCGTAGTTAAGACTTATGATTATCGTGACTATGTGTTTGACTATTTATCGTTCTATGAATTTGTTTCGTTACTTTAATATGTCTATGTGTTAAAGTAATCGTATGGAAAAACGTTTAGGGCGACAGCTAAACAACGTTTAGGCCGTTCGTAGAAGATAGGAATCGAGTATAGGGCGAAAGCAAATACTCGATCCTCGCCGTTAGTAATTACTGAATTTTAGATCCCCGCGAGCGTTTAGGGCGACAGCAAACTCGCGAGCGGGTAGGAAAATTACTGCGATCTAGTCAAAATCACGTAGGAACGATTTTTGTCTTACCGATAGCACCTAGCGGGATTCGAATCCCGAGCACATCTTTATTATCTGAAGCTTCGTATCAGTTTTAAGCGTATTTGAATCTCTAGTTGAGTTAGATATAATCTGTTAGGTTAAGTCATAAAACAATCTGCGTATTTTATTAGGCTAAATATCGAGTCGATAGGTCACTACTAGTACTTGATTTATTCCTTGTGTTCGATACTCGTTTACTCACTTTACTGCACTACAAACGATAGGTCCACTGCCTATCGCACGTCGGTGATAGTAATTAGGTATTCGTTTTAATTATTACTTGTCGCACTTTTCATTCACACACCACGTGTCGATCAAGTTTTGGCGCCGTTGCCGGGGAATAGATTGATATTAGGAACACCGTAGTTCGGTAATTTAGCCATTTTTATTTGAAGTTTTCCTTTTTTTTCTTCGTTACTATTTGCATTATTTGTTCTTCTAGTCATTGTTATTTTCGTTAGTTCTTTTACGGATCGATTTCTTTTAGTCCAGATACAGAAGTAGATATGGCAGACCACAGGGTACCTGTCCATAACGTTCCAGATGAGGAGCAGTCACTACAAGATCTGCTCAAGAACGCCGCACTAAGCGGTATGGAGTCGGCGATCGTTATTCCGCCGATCGAGAACAATAACTTTGAGCTGAAGCATTCTTGGCTTCAGATGATTTTCCAGACGGCCCAATTTGAGGGCAATCCCGACGACGATCCCTACTCCCATCTGAAGGCTTTCTTGACGGTGACTGACACCATCAAAATCAACGGAGTCTCGGGTGATGCAATTAAGCTCATGTTGTTCCCGTTCTCCCTGAAGTTCAGAGCGAAGGACTGGCTGGAGATGTTGCCACCTCGCTTAATCACTACATGGGAGGAGTTGCGAGCCGCGTTTATCGGCCACTATTTCCCGCTGACGAAGGTGCTAAGGTTAAAGACAGAGATCTCCCTATTCCATCAGAAGGACTCAGAAAACCTCTACGAGGTGTCGGAGCGATATAAGGCGCTACTGAAGAGGTGTCCACAGCACGGGATGTCGAAGGCAGCCCAGATCAACCGATTTCACGAGGGGCTCAATGACCAGACAGTCCATATGCTAGACGGAGCCGCAGGAGGAGGACTCGTGAAGCTCAATGCGACCGACGCTTGGAATCTGATTGAGGACTACTCGAGGAACAGCTTCATGAGGGGTAACACGAGGATCAAGACGCCAGGCGTGTTCGGAGTTAGCGAGGAGACGGTCACTAATGCCAAATTTGAGGCGCTCTAGCAACAAATCGCGGCGACGACGAATTGTCAGTTGCAGACAGTCATTGGCGCACTACTCTCGAAATCCGGGCAGACACAGCCTGTGAACGCCGTGACGACCACCGCACCATCGCAGCAGACACCGTACCTACCACAGTGCGGGATCTGTGGCACAGCCCATGAAACATCTGAATGCCAACTCGGGCAGTCGCTGGAGCACGCAGATTACATGGAGAATTACCAAGGTGTCCAGCGAAGCTACCAGCCTCGAGCGCACCCCAATCTGGCGTACGGGAATCAGAATCATCAGGGGCAAGGACCGCCGGGATTTCAGCACAGACCGTCCGTTTTCCAAAATGGGGCGCCACGCCAATATCAGAACGCACCCCCGGAGGATCCGATTATATGAAGGAGATGAAGGATATGAAGAAGACGCTCCTCACGAACTTCAGCAGCACCACCGCAGCCCACGAGAGTCGGATGACAAAGATGGAGGAGTACATGGAGGCGAATGACATCCGTGCTCAGAATACAGACGCCTCGATCAAGAGGTTGGAGCAGCAAGTGGGCAATTAGCAAAGCAAATGGCGGGGCGAAATCAAGGATCACTCCCGAGCTACACCGAGACAAACCCGAAGGAGTATTGCAATGCGGTAACCCTGAGGAGCGGGAGAGGATTACAAGAAGCTCCCGCCAAGCAGAATTTAAAGAAGAAAGTCAATTTTGAGGGCCACGACGAGCCAGAAGTGGAGGAAAGCAAGGGCGACGGAGTCGAGAAGGTCAAGGATGACGAGCGAAAGACGCGACCATTCGTGAAGCCGTATCAACCAAAGATCCCGTACCCAGCTCGGTTGGGGGAGCTGCACCTGAAAAAGAGAAGGTTCAACCTAAAAAGAGGAGGCTGCACTCGAAATAGAAAAAGCGAGGAAGAACGAGCGGCCACTAGTGATGCCGTACCAGCCGAAGATTCCCTATCCAACACGGTTGAAGAAGGACAAAGACGAGGCACTAATTGGGAGATTCATGGGTATGTGCAAAGAATTACATATTAACTTACCGTTTGTTGAAGCTATTGCACAGATGCCCAGTTTCGTTAAGTTCCTGAAGTACTTGCTAACGAATCGACGGAAGCCCGAACACGTCTCCACGGTATACCTACGAGGAGAGTGCTCGGCGATACTCCAGAGCAAGATACCGAAAAAGCTCAAGGACCCAGGGAGTTTTACTATTCCTTGTCTGATAGGTGATTTAGTTGTTGAGCATGCTTTAGCTGATCTAGGCGCTAGTATAAATTTAATGCCGTACTCCATGTTTAAGCGCTTAGGATTAGGTGAACCACGACCCACTAGGATGAGTATTCAATTGGCCGATAGATCGTTAAAATACCCCCTAGGTGTTATTGAGGATGTTCTAGTTAAGGTCGATAAGTTCGTTATCCCTGCTGATTTTGTGATCCTAGAGATGGACGAGGATGAAAATATTCCATTAATTCTAGGTAGACCATTCTTAGCTACAGGCGAGACTCTGGTAGATGTTAGGTACGGAACATTGACTTTGAATGTAGATGGCAAGAAAGTTACGTTTAATATGACTGACTCGATGAAAAAGAGTAGCGAGTACGATAATAGATGCTACTACTTGGATTTTTGTGAGCACGATTTCTCGTCTTCTGTGCAAGGTTTACCACATGTGTTGAGCGAGGAGAAAGACGACGAGCCCATTATAGCCGTCGAGGAGAACAGTGACGAAGTTAAGGACAAGAGTCCAGGCGAGAAGCGACCGCCACTAGAGTTGAAATCGTTGCCCGGCGAAAAGCGACCCCTCCAAGGTATGGATGTAGGCGAGGGAGACTTTAGCAAAAAGGAGGTACTGTATATAGACTTCCAGCCACCCTAAGTGAACGAAGGTACGTCCGGCTAAAGACGGTAAAGGAAGCGCTTCTTGGGAGGCAACCCAGGTTTTATCTATCTAGTACTTTCTTTTATTTACCTATGATTATGACGCATATGAATATATCTACTATTACTATCTAGGTCTAGTTCTTTTTTACGTTTCATTTTCCTTTTAGTTTATCAAGATAAATATCACGAGTCACGATCCACGATCTTCACGCGTTCAGGCACGGCCACGTCACTCATTCGTCAGGGGAGTTTCGCTCTTTTTAACCTTCTTTTTCCCTTTCTTTTATCCGTTTTTACGTTGAGGACAACGTCGGACTTAAGTGTGGGGAGGGGAATTTAGGTTGAAAATGCACGTAAAGTTTTTTTTATGACGTGTCCGTGAACTGTTAATTTCGTTAGAAAGGCATGAAATACTTAAATCAGGCATGATTGTTTGCGCTTATCTCGAGTTGGTCTGCATTTTATGAAATTTTGTGAGCAATTAGGAGATGCATGACTGATTGAATCGTGTCTGCCTGAATAGATATAGCACTGTTTTGAGAGATTCGTACACACAACCCTGTTTCGTTGTGAGAGTTTGAGCCTGACGAGCTTATGCTCATTTTCTTGGTTGTGTGACGTGCCTAGTCTATATCTCTCTAGAACTTGCCTGTCTGATACGTGTTGAAACTGTTTTGGTGCGTTAGTATGGAAATGACGAGGGCATTAGGAATTAAGTCCAGGGCCAGATTTCACTACCATGACTAACCCATTAGTTAGCCACTTTGAGCCTGAGCCTATTTGTTTGCCTTCCTCGTAAATCATATAAGCCACTGACCCGAATAACCTCCAGAGATTATGTGAACCTGAGTTGATTAGAATAGAGCAATAGTCGAACTTGAGGGTTACTACTTCAATGTCTGATTTAATGTTCTTCTCTGCTATTCGTGAAATGACTCGACCCTACTTGACCGTTCTCTGAAATGACCCGATCCCTTGCATAAGCCTGCCCATAATCCTTTTGCAAGATATAGGTTTTGGTAATAAGTATCCCTAGGTACACGGCATTCGCTGTGACGATGTATTCTTTGCGACAAAAGTCAAACCTTGATGTTTTTAGGGAATAAGGGCAGTGCACAAAAGTAGAGTGTAACTAAGGTAAAAGGGCAGAAAATGAAAGGGAACTGAGTTGAGAGGGTCGGGCAGAAAAGTCTAGAATTTCAGAGCGAGAATGTTGAGTCGTATGTTGGGGCATGTGACTGTTAATTCGATCATGCTATATTCTTTGAATTTTCGCTTATGTGTCCTAGTTTTGTTCAGTATATATGCTTATCACTTCGTTATTATTTGAACCGTTTCGACCCGAAAAGACCCTCAGATTTATGCTTGCCACTATAAGTAGTAGATATGCGATTAGCTTGCAAACTTATGGTAGGGTTCAGACTAGTGCACGATTTGAGCGATTCACTATATACAAGCCTATACACTGAGCGACTTGAGCGAATCCTTGTGAAGTATGATTCTTGATTTAGAAGTGCTAAGGAAGTTCAGGTTGATAGGTGCCGATCATTAGTGCATTATTCATGATTGTTTGCTTGATTCCATTTTGTGCTTTCTAGCTAGGATGATAAGCTGCGAACAATCGTGCCGTTATCTTGATTTGATACCTTATCTGACTTCTAATTTACTTGAGGACAAGTAAATGCTTAAGTGTGGGGAGGTTTGATAAACGTATTTCAATACGTTTATCGTAGCATCTAATTGGGTTATTAAAGAGCTCTAGCAATCATTTTATGCGTTTATTCGCCCTATTTACACATATATTGATATTGAAGGAGCTTAGGACGACTTCCGGGCGATAAGGAGCGAAAACGAGGCAAAACGGAGCAAAAACGACGGAAACAGTCATGTGTCACGGCCGTGATACCCAATGCATCAGGCCCTGACAGGAGACAGAAGATTATACTGCTATACTGCCGGAAGTCATGGCCGTGACACTTATTGCACCAGGCCGTGACCCATAGCAGCAGCAACATTAGAAAATTCATATCTCTCAATCAGATCTCGGATTGAGAATCCCTTTGGTCAGAATCAAGATTGGCGAGTCTTCTATCTATGCTTAAAATTTCAGCTCAATCGGACATCGTTTACCCCTCCATCTGAGAGAAATACGAAACTGTCGCAAGGCTGGAAAAGTGTCACGGCCGTGACACCTCTGCACGAGGCCGTGACGCACGGCAGTGAGCTCCATTTTGTGCCCCGACAGTGTCACGGCCGTGACGGCCCATGTCCCAGGCCGTGACAGTAGCGACAATCATTATAAAAGCCCAAATTCGACCCAAAAAGAGGGGACGCTGACCAGAGATCAACCCTAATCCCTCTAGAGACGAAAAATAGCACAAAAGAACACAGATTCGCGTCCCGGAGCGCAAGAGACGGATCATCGACGAATTCACGCCCAATTTAGCGAAGAACGAAGAATCATCAACGCTTTCATCACAGATCATCCGTATATCAAGATAATGAATTCTTCACCTTTATTCCTTATTTCTTTCGCTGTTTTCCCGTCGATTATGCGTAGCTAATTCCCCTTTGTGTTTGGGATTAGATGAGCGCTAGGATGTTTCGTAGTTAAGACTTATGATTATCGTGACTATGTGTTTGACTATTTATCGTTCTATGAATTTGTTTCGTTACTTTAATATGTCTATGTGTTAAAGTAATCGTATGGAAAAACGTTTAGGGCGACAGCTAAACAACGTTTAGGCCGTTCGTAGAAGATAGGAATCGAGTATAGGGCGAAAGCAAATACTCGATCCTCACCGTTAGTAATTACTGAATTTTAGATCCCCGCGAGCGTTTAGGGCGACAGCAAACTCGCGAGCGGGTAGGAAAATTACTGCGATCTAGTCAAAATCACGTAGGAACGATTTTTGTCTTAGCCGATAGCACCTAGCGGGATTCGAATCCCGAGCACATCTTTATTATCTGAAGCTTCGTATCAGTTTTAAGCGTATTTGAATCTCTAGTTGAGTTAGATATAATCTGTTAGGTTAAGTCATAAAACAATCTGCGTATTTTATTAGGCTAAATATCGAGTCGATAGGTCACTACTAGTACTTGATTTATTCCTTGTGTTCGACACTCGTTTACTCACTTTACTGCACTACAAACGATAGGTCCACTGCCTATCGCACGTCGGTGATAGTAATTAGGTATTCGTTTTAATTATTACTTGTCGCACTTTTCATTCACACACCACGTGTCGATCAGGTACATCGGCACTAACAAACATAAATCCACATCCACCCTTTTGTTTTCACCATTGCGAGAGTTATATAAGAAAATTTGGGCGTTATATTTGCCATTGCAGAACAAAGGGTCACTTCTCGCCCATGCCAAGGCAATAAAATCTTTCCCCTTATTAATCAACAAACAATTCACGTTTTGCCGAGTATAACATCTGCTTACTTGGCTGTTACTTGAATTGAGAGCTCAACTTGGCCAAAATTCACGAGAACTTGTTTAGTCGCGATGTTCAATGTTCCATAGCCGAATATGAGATTATGATGGGAGGAGGCGCAAATATAATATTATATACAATTAACATCTCAGAGTTTCAAAATTACATCTGAAGCTTCAAAATCGGCTGAGTCAATACATCCTACACGCAACACATCTTCTCTTCATGTACACTCTACATGCTATATATCCTCTCAACATCTACTCATATACACATACAGATATTATCCCCCCCGAGGGCTCAAGCCTCCATCACATTACCGAAGCATCAAACGCCATTCCACCATCAATGATGTGTGGTACACCATTAGCATCTGTAATATGACCTTGTCAGATAAACAAGTCATCACCATGCAGCGAGTGACTTGCGAGTCTACAACACGCTAGGTTTATCACAAAACCATAATCATAAAAAGCAGTAACTTGAAGAAAAGAGTAACCATCCTATCAGAGCTTATTACCACATAACAGCAGCTGCGCATTTGTCGGTGTGGTGGATTGATGCAAATGGCCAAGAAAGATCTGCTAGCTATTGCTGCTCGTGGAGTTCAAAATGAGATATTATTGATAGCTATAATGCTTCAAGGACTACAGATGATTTGGTGAAGACAGACAGGACAAAGGGAGCTTCTTCTCCAGGGTGTATTGTGGTTGGCACAATGGTGTAACCCTTAGGATCAGGGTCAAGGACCATCTCACAGGATATTTCTCGAGAATTCACGTAGTCAGTTCCACCAACAGATTCATGCAAGTAGATATTGTAAGCAGCACGGCGTCCTCGGGTCTTTAAAATCCTCATCCCAATGTAAAACATCATCGAATCATGGCTTGACTGATAATTTCTAAAACCAGCTGTCGTTCTCGAGAAACTCACTCCCTAAAAAAAATGAACACACACTTGCAATCAAGCACAAGGAAGCATAGTTAATGCAAGCCTACTGGTTGGTTTTCGCACAAAAAAAACCGTTGTACCTGTGTTAAGGTAATGAACACGTGAATAGGCAAGGATGCATCAGCCTCAGTAGCTCTCAACCGGAATTGTGGATTTTGATGCCATGTTTCATAGTTTTGGCATCCCCAGCACTGTAACCACGCCACTGACTATGTACAGAGTATCGCATCTCTGGTGGGTAGACTCGGCATACATATATTGATCTGAAATGGATTTGAAAATCTTGCCATGACATCCAAAATATACCATCTTTTCCCTGTTCAAATTTGCCACATTAGGATTAGATGAAAGAAATGACAATTCTCTTTTGATTTCATGTTACAGTAAAGAAACAAAAAAAAGGTGTAGGAACTAGGAAGAGAAATTTGTTTACTTGCGGCACATGCTTGAGCTTGTGCTTCATCCTATCTGTCCACTCAGTTGATGAATCTGACCAAGGACCATTCCACTCAACCTCGTTTGCCCATGGGTTTCTGATCTGAATCAGCTTGTGGCCATCTACTTCACGCACCTGAGCAATTACAATGGTTAATGGAATTACACATTTGAAATTTACTGAGGAACCACATATCAGACAAAAGGAATACCTGTAAAATTGAGTAAGCATGCCCTTGCACGATTCCAGAAGAGGAGACATGCACATCTGAACCTGAAGGGCTACCAGCACCTAGCAAGAAACCTTCTTGTTTGAAGCGTAATAGTTGAGACCATAGTCTTCCACTAGCAAGATCAATCTGTGATTGAGCAGTCCTCATGTCAATCTCCTCACCAGCACCCCCAGTAAGGTCCACAAGAGCATCTTGAACGAGTCCCCCTTCCAAAGCTTCATAGGATCCATGAAGCTTAGCATATGCCTTTTCAAGCAATGAAACCCACATTTCATTGCCCTTCCTACTAGTTGCGAAAGCAGGTTTTCCAGGACATTCACACGGGATCCAATCATCAACAACAACAGGAACCCATTCTCCCTAATTCCAAATTAGCCAAGTAAAATTTATGCTCCCCAAAGTGAAGTTGCTAATGAAAATAGTCAAATCTCAACACAGATTTGAAAATACAGACATGGTTAATAAGCATATCTGGTGTGGTGATAGGAGTCACGAACTGAAATTAGTAAACATCACAACACAAATGGTGATATTCTATACATTCAGAAATCATTATTTTGGTGAGATGAAACTACACTACCTAAAACTCCGTTATACCCCTATATGAAATTGCCTCATATATATGCCTTTCAGACTGCAAAAATTTAAGGGTTGTACAGATATGGAGAAACTCCAACATCACTGTGGCCAATTTAAACAAACCTGAATGCAGAAGCGAACTGTGTAAATTCCTTCTTCATTGAATTCTGGAGTAATAATTACTTCAGATATTTGTGCAACCTCAGTCAGCACAGCAACTGCACTCAGAAACCAACAATCGCCCAACTGACCCTGTTTAAGTAGATATACAGCATTATGATGACGCAGATATAAATTTGGAAAGCAGAAGGCAATCGGACTCGGAGGACGAACATGCAAAACTGGCACAACCTGACAAACATCAGAAGCATTTGCGTCTCCTGTAAATAAGCACGGCCTAGAGTCAAGATGCTTCTCTTTGACTATTTCAACGGGTCTCATCCATTGAGAAACAACCTAAACAAGATCAAGGTATGTAAGAGTGTTAGAAGGTAAATGAAAATGGCAAAACAATCTTAAAGAAGAAATACATTGGAGACAATAGTCTACATACCTGCAGCTTTGAGGGGGGATTGTCTGGATCAACAAACAAGGAGCAATCACCAGGTGGAAACTCTTGATCAGTAAAATGAGGTTCGCCTCTAGCTAATAGTGCTTCCTTGACAGCCAATTCCACAGAGCGCATTCTTTGATTGATTTCCTCTTGAGTCTCCACTCTAGGTTTCCTTAGCCTTCTAGCAAATGAATCTACATCAAGAGTGATCCCTTCACGGTCTGGCCTTCTTTTTCTCCCACTTGAGTACTGTCCATCCCAGTCTATCTCATCTCTATCATAGAGGTCAACCTCAGCAGGATCACTCTCCCAGTCCTCAACCTAAATATACAGACAGAGTTATCAGACATAAAACAAATCTGTAAATGAACACTGAAGCTGCAAGGCAGTTCCAAAGGAATGGAGCAAGGGAAAACAAGGTATAACTCAAGCACAAACCCTAGTAGGAGAATCTGCCCAATGCCAGTTATCATCAGGATTATCAATCAAATTGTAATACTCAGAACCAATGGCTGCTGGAAGAGAAGCAATCTCGTCTTCACTTAAACACCTTCCCCAAAGAAAAACATCCATTACTTGCATCTTTGGTTCAGTGCCCTCACTGTCTGACCTCCCAAACGCTTCCATATCTGTTGGGGGTCTAACACCAACCCAAACATCTGTCCCTTGGTCCCACATGCAACTGCCCACTTTAAGTGGAAGTCCTGTCTGATAGCCATCATAACTTCCATCAATGAAGCATGTTGCCTCACCTAAATCAGAATCAATCGTCACTGTAACAATATGCCACCTGCAAGAGAACGAATTTTTTTAGAAATAACAGGTTCCACGAGAGTACAAAGACAAAGAAAACGAAGGCCGAATCAAATGGCAGAAATATCAATATACTAATAAATCCGGAGGTCGGTGTAAACACCTAAGTGGATATTGAATACAAACCTTCCATCTGCAATGCTAGACGAACTTATGTACCACTCTTTTGCAACAGTGGACTGTTTGTCCCCTTTTGTGATTAATCGGATGCCGACCTGTCCAGCTTCAATGCCTTGTTCAGACCCAGCCACCAGAATCTCCCAACAAACTTTCCGCTGGAATTCAGTACCCAAGAGATATGCTGGGCCAGATTCGGGTTGGATCATCACTGAAATGGAAATGCTACCTTTCTGACTTTGACAAAGGCCAGGATCAATCTGGCCACAGTGTCTGCCAGTTGTTGATGGTTCATCATCAAGAACACAGACAGCACCAGTAAGCCCCGTCTGCAACAAAAGCAATGAACATTTTAACTTACGGGCAATGCACACAACTCAATTAAGATCCAAAACCTACATAAGTCATAAGACAATCATGCACCTTTGAACCCCACACCCAGGACCCAACATACCTCCAATATGCGTAAATATATGTAGTAAATATTAGAGCAAGAACGAGAAAGTATACGGAACTAACTAGAGATAACCAAGTCCAACATCCTAACAATGCAATTCTGTTGTGACCTAACACCCAAATGACTGATCCTCTACAAGAAAAAATGATATCAACCTGCAATGCCCTTTGAGACAGCTGACTTGCTCTTATTCTGCGAGCAATGCCTGAGACTCGTTCACGTGCGAAGTAATCATCCATCACGGAATCACTTCCAACGGCACGAACAGCAGCAGCCATAGCTGCTGCCTCTCTGCTGCCAGCATTAGGAATAGATGATATGAGAGAAGCCTCGATATCTTTCCATTTGCGTTCCTCCTTCTCCAATAGAGCTTTTCTTCTTTCTTTACCCTTTCCTTCCTCTTCCCGCCTCTGAATCAGAGCTTCTTCATCCATCTCCTTCTCTCGTAAATAACTATAGGCATGAAAATGAGCAACTGAAATAAAAAGAAATCTATAGTGTTTCAGAAGTAGATATGCATCGTAATGTATTCTAACCTCTCCTGTATCATTTCAAACTGTCGATGGTCTTCAGGCATCCACCTCTTAATTTTTTTGGCACTTAGATCTGAAAGACCAATGCTATCAAGGAAAAGTCTTAGGCGGACCTCATCCTGGAAAGGCACAAAAACAATGAATAAGGATCGGCAGCAGATAAGCTAGTGATATATGTGTTGCACAGAAAAAGCCAGTTAGTGTACCTGCACTCTTTCAGCCTTTGCAGTCAAACCAAGCAAAAGAAGCAAATAACCACCAAATTTGTCCCACATGTAAACCCACTCGGTATCAATAGCTTCTTCTAGAGCAAGAATTCTGGCATGGGCACACATTTCTCTCCTATGACCTATGTCATTAGTAACTTCAAGCCGCGATAACATCCAGTATTTTAATCTGGACCAAAACGATCCAGCAGTCAGTTCTTCGTTTCTTAATCGATCTCGTAATTTTGTGACATCAGCCCTAGGAAGCACAAAATTCCCTGCCCTATCCCGTCCAACAGTGGGATCTCCAACCAAAAGGGCAGCTGAACTGGCTGACCTCTGAGGAGCTGAGTATGTGCCTGATATAGCATTTCTCGTCTGCATGGGAAACTGAAGAAGGTTAGTCCAATGATTATAATAAGAATCCAATTAGCAGAAAATGCTCATTCTTCACTCTCAAAATATATAACAATTTTGACCAACTTTCAGGAAATTTCAAGGTCTTATATTCTGATCTTAATATTTCTGCTACCAAGTTGATTTATTTCTCATGAGTCGATCAACTCAGAACTACAGAAGGTTGTACATAAATGATGATAAGCAGCAGGAGTCTATGAATGCATTGAGTATTCAAGGCCTTGATATTTACAAGCATGAACATATCGTCTTAAATATCTTGCACTGTGATCAAACAAAATATTATTTCACGCTATTATCTGATGTGAGATTCTAAACTAGAGGAACTCCATAAAAAAGGAAAACAGGATGATAATTTGCTTAAATTGATGATAGTATGAGCAAATACAGTAAAGCACAAGGAAATAGATACAGATTAGATGGCAATAAACGGAATAATTTGGTTTAAACTTTAAGTGCCGTGACCTTTGTGGCCGATCTAGAAATAGCCTGGATCACTGTCTCCTTAGTAAGGAAGTGAACAGCATCTTCGACCATCTAATTTTGAAAAACATGAAGTTAGGCAGGACAATGAGAGCAAAATGCAGAAATAAGATAAAACTTCAAATGATAATTCTTGTGTACAAGTGCAAGTAATGATAAAACCTCAAGAGTCAAACAAGAACGGGAGACTGCAAAACCAAAGGCCACAACAAGTGTCAAGGCCGATACAGCAGCACCAGCAAAAGGTGGGTATATTTTCAAACTGGCAACAACTCCCCAGCATTCAATCGCCAATCCAACGCCGTAAAGCACAAGAAATGCAGCACTAAAAAAAGACAAATTTTAATGTGATTACAATCTTACATATATCCCCTAGGAATAATTAGCAAAGTGAAATGTAATTAACTAATCGAGTAAACATAAATTTATTTTAAAATCCAGGAATTCAAACCTGACATTTTTCCCACAGTCTGCATGAGCATCATAAACATATACAGGCAACACTCTTGGAGAATATACAACTATGGGAGGAGAAAGAAGAACCTACAATGTCATTCAGTAACTGTAAGATAAAGCAAGATGCTGACGAATTATGAGAAACATAATCTTTTATAATTAAGCAGTGAGAGGAGATGATAGGTTTTTCATTTAATTCTACTCACTGTTAGCGCCCTTCCAGCCAATAAGAATAGGAATGCAAAGTAACCAACAGATGCACCAACAAAAGCCTTATCTGAAATGACAAGACCATTTTAAATGTTATATACCATGATTCACATGTCCGAGGATTAAACATTAATGAAACATTTGGAAAGAAAGATTTATCACTCAATTATAGTTAGTCAATAGACATGGAAGCAATGCTATCACCTTGAAGCCAGCCAACGAACAATGCTGCCAGCGCCAAAAGAAAAGCTAGAAAACAAACCAGTAGCATCTGAAACCTTGTCAAGTAAAAATTATTTGCAGCCCAGTAGTGAATGACACCAATTGCCAGAACTAAAAGCAGAACAACCAAAAGGCATGCAGCACCAATCTGCCAAAACACGGACTAAATGTAAATATACTATATATGATCGATCAACCAGTATAGCAATCCAACAAAATGGTTACTCACAGTCCATGGCTCAATTGTGACAATTACAGTCGATATTGCACCAAGCAACAAGACAAGACCAGTAATAATAAATATATAAGCACCCCGCGTAAATGTCCAGTTATCATCTTTCCTGCATTATTTCAAGAGTATGTGCTTGTTGTCAAGAACCAATATCAGAAAATATACCAATCTAATCACGCGGAGCAGATGCTTAAATCAAACTCCTAGAAGAGCATACCATTTGAGTAAACCGGAACATAATGATAATATCGCCGGAATGCATATCAATGGAAGCAAAGCAGCAAGAAAATCAGACTTTGTTGGGACCTGGTCACTCCTCGAATTCACAATCTTCATAAATGATGTGCCACAAAATGACACAAGAATAGCTACAAAGAGAAAATCAGAGCTGAGTACTGGCAGAACCAAAAAGATACGACTACGAGCAATAATGAAGTTTCTAGTAGAAAAATAGAAGAAAAACAAAACAGCTAGCAAATGACAACAGGTAACCAACCTGCAAATAATCCTATGCATGTGGCAGAAGAGGGAGAAAAGCGATATGTAGCAAACCATGACACAATCGGCAGCACACCAGTAACTATCAAGGCAATTGCAGAAGCAACTGCCCACCCAATATACGTGGCAGACATATAGGGTGATGACACACTTTTCTCAGTGCCAGTCCATCCCTTGAAGCTTAAATCATCCAAAGGTTTTGCAGATATGATTCCACCAAGACCCAGCACAGATCCGGCAAACAAGGATACAGATAGGAATAATACAATACCCTGACAAACAATCATTTGGTAACTCCATAGCTGTAGTCACATACAGAGTTGCCACATGGGCCAAAAATGAAATAAAAAATTTTCGTAGAAAGCTACAAGAGAATATGCAGGTATTTCTGCAAAAAAACCGGCAATCGACACCCCACCACACCATCACCTAGTGATTTCTATAATATTCACTATAATTACTTTAAATCAACTCGAAGAATAACTAACATTTTAAAACAATAATCAGAAACAACTCAAAAAATGGAGAAGAAGATATGATAAGTTGAAAGATCCTGCACTAAAAAAACTTAGGAACGATCCAAGCAGATAACTAGTTAAATTTCCACAACACTAAACAACTGGGATGAACAAACACGCAAGCACGCAGAAAACAAATAATGTGAAATAGCCCATCAAAGTTTAAAGTTGATATCACATGATAATCATGTTGAAGTGAAGATAAAGCCGAGAGGACAGAACCTAATAGATGATGGGAGCATAAAATATGCAAGCGTGACAATGATGACCTCATACAATTGCCTTTCCAATCAAGTAACAAAGCACAATGTCACACATCAACAGCATCCAAAAGATAAGTAAAGAAAGCATTAGGTTCGTCAAGAAACATACCTCATTCCCAATGACACCAAGGTTTCCTGTGTGGCCCACATTACCGCTTCCAGAAATCCAGAACTGATAACCATTGTGAATCCATATCGGAATACCAAAAGATAGACATGCAACCATCAACGGGCCAGTCAATGACAATCCCAGAAGAATTGATGACTTGCTGCACAAAAATTTTCAAAAAAGAAACTCAAATGTATGTTGTGTAATGACCTGACCACAGCAATGGAAGCACCGACGCAAAATGTTTAATAATGTACCTTAAAAACGAAAGCAGCAAGCCAACACATGTGCTCACTAACCAAGCAATGAATCCGTACTGTAACACATAACAGATCATCAGTACAGAAAACATTATACTGGACAGAAGGATGACATTTATATAATGAATCTGCATTGAAATCAACCAAACACACATCAAGGAACATAACTTGAGGATCTAAGAATCGGCTAAATTAGCTATGTTCTATGTTTAACTTAATACAAGAAAAAATTAACTTGCATGCCAGGTATAAAATTAATAATGAGGAAATAGTTTTGCTCAATGAGATAACTTTGCATACCATTTTCAGATAAATTAATCCAAATCCATGCATGCACTAAACTGATTTTCTACTATCCAAACACATTATCATCTCTACCAATTACTGGTATGAACAAACTGCACCTCGTTACAAGAAAAACGAAAAATCTCCAAACCAAAACGGACATACGCTGTGAGGATTAAAACTAAGCAACAAGGGACACAAAGGGCATGATAGCTTGCAATACTTCGTCAACTGAAATGTGAATACCCTTAAATATCTTAAACACACTGGAGAATCGTTATTTAAAAGATCCATCTGCGAAGACCATCCATCAAGATAATGCAGTATTGATGATAATCATACCTTCCTCGGTTTTGAAGTCATGGACAACTCTTCTGACTGAAGAGATCTAATGAAAGCCATTACTGACCAGACAACAGGAGACAAAAGCAGCATCGCTATGCCAAATTCAAACTGCTCAAAAAGGTTACCAACAATAAAGTTGTTTCACATAATTGTCACGGGCAAATAAAATATAGTAAAATTATTCGAGTAATGTTACCTGTTGATGGGTAGTGTTTATCAAATCAATTGTATTTGGCCGAAAAATGGCCACAATGGTTGTCTCTATGCTAAAGACAAAACTGAAGAGTAGCCACGATCTCTCCGGGGTACCTACTATGTAGTGCAACAGCAGTCTAGAGAGTCGAAGCCATTTCTCCAATCCATAAACCCTAAGTTCTTCCGAAAATGAAATTTGATTTGAAGGCACATTATCAACACTGTTTGGTTCCATAACAGTCAAGTTTGTGTTGTCACAGTGGTCTCTATCAGCATCTAAACTACTTCTCTGAAGTAATGCAAGTATCATAGGATCCAAACCATTCTCCTTTAACATCACAGCAAAATTAGGATCTAAACCCTTATCCTGCAATAAATTGGTCAGTTCAACCTCTCCATGTCTTGTTCCTTTTCTCAATATGGACGAGATTCTTGGATCATTCAACTTCTGTTGGAACGAAAGCGCCAAATTCAAGTCCAAGTTCTGACTAACAGAATTGGATGTACTCGACTCTCCACCATGGCTTTCAAGACCACTACTACAACATTTTACCAAAGTTCTGCTATGGTCAAAACTTTTATTTACATTTGAAGGTCCAACATCAGGTTCTTGGACTATTGAATGACAAGAACTACTGTGCAACAGCAAACTAGGTCTCCCACTGTCCATACTCTTTTCACTATGGATTCCTTCAACATCACCGGGGCAAGGCGCTCTACTACTACCGAAGTGGCCTGCATCTGCACTACTGCTCCGTTTTACACTTGATCCACATCCTTCAGACGAACTGGATGAGCAATTTTGTTCTTTTCTACGAAAGCCTTGTCGCAGGCGAATTACTGTACTCTGCAACGCATCTCTTCTCGCAGTCGATGGGTTTGTAATAGACAAGTGTCGTGAAACAGCAGCACCAAGTAGAACAGACGCCACCAGCGCATAGCTAATACAGTGTCCCAAGTACCTATGATAAACAGTGAATAGAAAAGTCAAGTGGATAAATAAAAACCTGAGCATACGATATCAGTCAGGGGGATGGCACACAAACCAGTAATGGACACCAAAGCATATCAGAAAGACGCGCGAAGTCCCCGCAACGAACAGTGCAGCAACACGACTTTTAAGAAGACTAAATCCATAAAGACATGCACCCAAATTCCAATCTGGCAGTAAAAGAATACTGAATTAAACCAGCTCTGCTAGCAGCTGGCATACAGAAAGGTAATATCATAAAGCAAATAAAAGACATACCGAGAATTATTACAGCAGCCGATGTAATTGCTCCAAGCCATTGAGATTCTTTGGCTGTCAGGCCATATAGGACTGAATATACGAGCAAAACTAAAAGGGAACCGGAATAGAGAAGCCCCAGGTGCAAAGCCCTGCAGCAGCCAAATTAAATGAGCGAAATACAAGCCAGCTCATGAGCATAAATCTGAGGCAGACAAGGCAACTTTTCATTGAAGATTTCATATATGTGTAGTACAATCAGATAGGTTCACGTCACTAACCAAATCACTAGGCAAAAAGAAAAAGTCAACGCAAGTTCAGATATGGACACAGGCGTGAAAATCGAAAGGCAAGACTTGCCTCCTAGACTGTCGAGGATATAGTTCAGTGGGATCTGGAGGCTCTGACAAACAAGCAACAGGACCCACTTCAACACAGTCAGAGTAAGCAAATTTATATGCCTGTCTCACATATTCATCAATGCCTAACCCATTTCCTGTGCATATTGATAAGAAAGAGGTTACAAAATATGTGATGTCAAATAGAGAACAAACGAATGACCTACCATTGAAAACTATTCTGCAAATGAAGAGCATGTTGATCGCTAAGGCAATCGCAGTCACACCAAAAAAAATCCAGAAGGTGAATAACGCTCAGATGCTCTTGTACCAGCCGAAACATACACGACGCAAAGTTGATATGCACAAAGTAATCCAACAGCAAGTAAAAGAAGAACAGCCACAGCCCCTGCACATGATTTACCACCAGTATTAGAGTAGAGATGGCGGACAACACGTCAGCTCGTAGTCAATCTCACATATATCACAGAACTGCCTTTTTTATTCTACTATAGTTGCTCATAAAGCATTCAACTACTATGGCATATTGAACCAAGAAATGATTGATAACTGTGTGAAACGTGAGCCATGGGGTGTGCAGTGCCTACATACTAGGTGACTCAAGCTTAGTTAGTAAGCAACGAAAGATGATTTGCGGGCCTTAACTCGTTCGTCTTGAATGCTTAGACATATATCAAGGAGCAAAACATGAAATTTCAGTCATACGAGATTGTCCAGCAAGAGAGATGAGTCATATGGATCGTATACTGCATAATAAGACGCGGACAATACCATCACGAACTTTTAGCGTTTTAAGCCCACGAAATATATTCTTTTTCCCTTAATGCAACAAATATTCAATACCTGTTCTGGGTACAGTACAGATGGTACAGACTACAGATGACACTAAAAGACCAGTACGTATCAATGCATCATGGTAGTAAGAAAATTAGTTCTTGCCAATCAAAAGAAGAGTACACACATGCAATGTAAATCACAGGTCCTACATTGTTCATCGTCAAGAAATGAAATCTGGATTCATTTTCCCGCAAAAATCAACACATTAACAGAGTGCATACAAGAGTTTTAAAAACCTGAAAAGCAGCATTTTTATGTTATAATCAAACAAGAAGCAAGCATACTAGATTCCCTGCAAAGAGATGTGTGTAGAGAATGCGTACTTGAGCTTTGCCATTGTGTTCTCCACCAGAGCATAACAGAGTAAAATGCTAGGAGTAGAGCAACTCCGGGCATTATAACAGCCAATCCAATTAAATCTCGACCTAAAATTGTGATCAACCAGCATCCCCAGAGTGTAAGCACCACAACTGGTGAAACAACAATCATCCAAGCTAAGAGCGAAATAAAGCCGCATAGAATTCCCAGATGAGGCCCATTTACGAAAGCTGGCCATTTTCTAGCAAAGATCCAACTGATAGGGCAATAATAACTGTGAGTAAACTCTACAATAACTTGGAACATAAACCAAATAGAATTAGATACAGACCATATGAAGAGAACTTCAAATATTTTCTCACTGAGATCAGACATAGTCAGGAGGCCAATAATATGGGTGTAAAAGTCCATTGAACAATTAATATATCATTGTTATCATATGCTTGTTTGAAAGACCAGGTCATCTAAAAGCTTGTTAAATAGACAGTTTATCAATTTTACATTTTATTTCCAAAAGAAAAACAAGAAGGTGATATTAAAAAATCAGGGACACAATCACGATTACTTGCATCTTCTTTGACTTTATGAATCATGCTCTGAAAATAATCGAAACCTCAAGTTTAGCTGTTCTCATGCCTTCATAGTTTTATCATTAGGAACAATCAACATATATTGCATGCGAGTAACTTATTCTCCCACTTAATACCAATGATATATCAATTAATTCACAAATCAAGAGAACCACTACCTAGGCAAACACAACACAAATTAAAGCAACGCGATATCCACAATAAACAATAATACTTGGAAGATTAACCGTATAAGTCTTTCAAAAATCTTAATGGCACAAACCTGTAGATGCGCCAGGGACGCCAATTTACCAACCACAGTATGGCAAAAGAAGCTGAACTGAGAACAGAGAACAACGCCCCCAAAATTGCACATGACAGAATCAGCTCATGCTCCTTTTCCATCTCGCCTTTTCTATCTTTCAACTAAACCCTTCACAAGTCCGAACGAAAATGTTTTAGAAATTAAAGACCAGATTATTCCAACCACCAAGTAAGACAAAACCCAAAGAGAAACGAGGCCAGCCGCACATGATTGGAAAGACCAAGTTCAACTATCAGAATACTGCACTAAAATTTCGTAAAACAAACTACGGCTACCTATAAATCGGGCATTTGTATCGAAATTTCATCCAATATAGTCACTTCCTGGCACCCTAGAGAGTAATCCCACGATGCTTAAAAGAAAAATGAAATTAGGGTTCTGCTTTGAGTGCGTAGCTTCACTGCATCTCAATAGTACCGAAGATTCAACTCGTCGTAAGAGAAAGTTCAAGACATATACGATATTGGAAACCCTACTTTTTTGACAAGAGAAGCAGTCGAATAATGAGAGAAGACAAAAAATTTGGACATATGCTTTGGGTTTTTGCTTTCTTGACAGCTGAAGAAAGACGAAGAGAATAGAGTGACGTAAAATATAGGATATTATATTATTATATTACGGTTATAACAGTACGAAAATGTAAACCAGTGAGAGGATGGGAAGGCAACACAAAAGTTATTATAAGAGGGTCTTTACACATAAAAATTTGTAATTAGTACCTTGTTAGTATTTTTTTATATATAGGTACCTAATAGAATAAATTTTTTGTACATAGGTTCCCGCAGGTACGCCATATAACACATTTAAGTATCCTATAGCAACGTATTTTGGTACACAATACGTTGAGAAAATGGTTCGTCACATATAACACACTAAGGTACCATATAGAAACCGTATAGGGTACCGTATAAACGCATGACGTGGTACGCAATACAAACATAAAAAGGTACGGCAAGACTGAGAAAATTGGTACAAACAGTAAAACGGGTACCTATCTGTAAAATTTTCTGACATAGGTACTTGTAAATTTTTTATTCAATTGGATATTTTTCTATAAATGTCACGCGGTAAGATAACTATAACAAAGCATATGTGAAATAACTCCCTTTGGTAAAAAGTAAAAACTACGAGACAAACAAATGCTATCAAATTCACTAATTTACCAAATACAATATGTCATTACACCAACCACCAATGCCAAAACTAGAAAGAATGTTTTACTATTTGAAAAAACAGATATTAAGAGGATACCCTCAAACCTTTTGGAAATGAGTCATTACACCAATCATTGAGTGAATGATATATATATATATATGGTTTATTGTACAAAACTATGTTAGACATCGTCAATATTGCGACCAGATAACCATCACCATGCTATGTTTTAATAACCATCATGCTATATAATTTCCCATCTCATCTTGGAATTTTAAGTAATAAAAAGTAATGGTTGAAGTTGAACCTCGAAGTTAATTAATCGTTTGCCTCTATACAAATGGATCTAATCTTTTATCAAACATGCATGGCTTCTTTTATGTTCTTAATTTGCTTGTTTTTCGAAAGACGTAATAACATTTTCTATATGGTCACATGTGCCTCCGATCCCAACTAACTAACTGGTCAATAAACTGATAACGAACTGGCTTGCCACAGGCAATGAAGACAAACGTAGTAGAAATTCATCGAGCTGCTTAACGAGCCTTTAGTAGACCTTGACAATGTAATATGGAAAATAGGAGACGAAAGCCTTAACTTTTTTGTTTCTTGCCAATGATAAAGAGTGGCAAAGTAAGAGGCAGAGTCGCAAGTGAATGTACTATTCTACTTGTGCGCAAATTATTAACTTAATGACTATTGCAACAAAATGATGAGGCATGCAAAAGAAGAAAGTTGATCTCTTCTGAAATTTAATATAAGCATGTGCTCTTTTCATTCTATGGAAGTTAAGTTTTTGGCTCATTTTGCTTAGTTCAGTGGTGATCCAGCATGGATTACTGAAGCAATCTGAGTTCCTTGATGCTTTTGCTCATGTACTTGCCCAAAGACAACATTGTTTACTTTTTGGTTATCGTTTGCTCGTTTTGGGATTCTTTGATTTGGTTTCTTGTATTCAAGTTTGTCTAAATTTCCAGAACTCCCATTTAATGATCTTTATTAACTTCTTATGTTTGTGTATATGTTTTGTCTAGATTTTTTTATTACCCTTCCATCTATTTCTATTACTAGTTTTGGCCCGTGGGGAATTTTATTTTAATTATATCAGTTATTAGTATAATCTATAGGCATTTTGATTATAACAGTTATTAGTATAATTTATTATTAACTAAATAAAATGGCATGTGTAATTACAACCCCATATAGACCTAAAAGAGTAATTTGCATTCCTAATGCTGACATGTCAAATAGGGATTGACTATGAGAGTGGTCAATGAGAGTCCAAGTCCAACTTTTATATAGTACAGATAAATAAACTAGTTTTACACGTGAAATGCGCGTGTTTAAATTTGTAGAAGTAATGCAAGTTAGCAACTGCCAAATCTAAAGTATCCATGTCATTTTTATCAAATTCAAGCAATCACAAGGTTTTTCAGATGACGCAAGTACATCAGAGTGAATCAAGCAAGCATCAAGACTTTGATTCCAAAACAATGATAAGCAAGAACATCAGAGTGAATATGCAACATTTAGAATGGGAGATTTTTAGATGATAACGAAATACATAATTGATCAAAGGTTTCCTCCTAATATATTGTTGAACAAACATATCAGGTGCAATGGATGCTAATATGCCTTCTCACCATTTAACCGTATATCTTCTCTGTAGTGTCAAGAATAAACACATCATCGTGATTCAGTTGGGATAGGACTATGCAAGTGGAACCCGAGTGAAAAAAAAAATTCATATTCAAATACTCACATATTAATATAATGATATATATCTCCAAAGATGCATAAGACAACCATGCAAGTTTGTCAGCATGTACGATATGTTTCCAAATACTATCTTTCATAGGCTATCATATCCCTGCCCATTTTCCTTTACAAATGTATAACCATGGTTCGAATTCTTCCTCTTCTGGTTTCTTAAATCCATATGCAACACCACCTTCAAGGGATGATGCATGGGTTAAAGTAAGACAAAAATGAAAAACTATCTGCATCTAGTTCAATATTTTTATAGCTGTTGCTTCCAGCTTCATCACAAGATGTTAGCAGGATATAGATTACAACGTTGAACTTAGCGAAAGCAGCCATAAGAAACTCGAAACATGAAGAAAGAAAAAGTACTTGGCTCGTGTCAAGCCAGAAATGTATGTCGTATGGCTAAGCACCTTTCGTTCCAGGAATTGTGGACACGAAATAGATCACCACTGAAATATTGAATCTAATCTACTCTACATGCAATAAACAAAGGCAACACACCCAAGTAAAATGTCAGAATTTTTTTCTTAGAAATGGATGGAATGAGGAATATTTACTATTTTCATGCCGATATTCGCAATCATTATCATATTCCAAACCAAAAACCACATACATAAAACTTCACATATCATTTTTCCTCTCTCTGCCACCACAACTCCCGCTCCACCAATTTCACATTGCAGGGATAAGAATACCAGAGATTGACCATAAACTATTGCAGGCTTGAACATAAAAGGAAAAAAAAAGTGTTATTGCTAAAGAAACTGCTCGGTGATCGCATCGAATGATAGCACAAGGCAACATAAGTGTGTTTCTTTTTTGCGAAAAAAATAAGAATTGCAAATATATCTACATGACTTTTTTACCTTGGTGATTCTACAGGTAAGAGAGTCAGATTACCATCCTATATTCGGTTGTACCATCTATTCTCAGCAAAGAGATATCTCCGTCCCAGAATCGACATTTGACACAAAGGAATAGTCACAATCAGAATAAGAACATAGGGTGTGAAATAACATTTGGGAAATGATTCTTTAAGAGCTTCTTACTCCTCGTATAATTTCATTTCCTATGAAACAACAGAAATCCACATCGACTCAATAAAAATTAGGCAAAATTATAAAATAAGTATACAAGTTTTCGTTTTTGGGTCACTATGTTTGATAATTGCAAAAGTAGGTCACTAACTTTTCATATGAAAACAATTTTGGGTCATTTTTCAATTTTAGGTCATTAAGAATATATTTTTTCGATTTTGGGTCACTAAGTTTAGATTTTTCAATTTTTGGTCACTATGTTTATAACATTAGTAGCAAATGAGTGACCCAAAATTGAAAAAAATGTAAACTTAGTGACCCAAAATCGAAAAAATATATTCTTAGTGACCTAAAATTGAAAAATGACCCAAAATTGTTTTCACATGAAAAGTTAGTGACCTACTTTTGCAATTATCAAACATAGTGACCCAAAAACGAAAACATGTATACTTAGTGACCTAATTTTATAATTTCCCCTAAAAATTATATAATATGAACTGAGATATGTCAGATCCAAACATTATCCAGTATAATCTAGACAAAAGCGCATGCTTATAGGGATGAGAGTTAATCCACAACTACACCTTCCACAGGATCATATAATCTGCATCAATTTATATTCTTATAGTGTTTACATCATATCTTATAGATATCTTTTTGACATTGCAGCATCCCTTATGATAATGAATACCATTTACATCATAACTGATTAGGCTGCAAACTTTTTGTATGTAAATTTAATGAGAATGTATTTTGAAGATAAATTAGAAAACATACTTATAGAAGTGGGAAGAAGGGAAATATCTCCACCTTTCAGCCAAATTTTGGAACTATTGCATGCCAAGGGCGAATTTTTTGGCATGATGAATCTGTACACCGTAGTAGGAAATTTGTTGGAATTTGGGCTTCTTGATCAAGATCCAACACATGTAATCTCCTAATAATTTTATTGTTGCAGATTTGGCTCATTCAACACTGAAAGATTGAACACAGGCTCAAGTACGACTACTGTTGAGACTGTGGGGCCGTAGGAGAAGAAAAACCTTCCGACATGGATAAAATTCGATAAGTACGTCAATTGACTACTTCAGGAATAGATTCGAGATTGCAGAGCTTGCTGGTATACAAGAAGAGGATATATACGTTATTTTGGGCCGAGTCTTTAAACTCCCATGAGATTCTTGGTAATAAATACTGTAAGGTTTTCTTGGTTTTGTTCATTACTTATTTGATCTTCTTAATAGCTTTCATATCTTTCTCAGCTCGGGGAAATGCCACTTGTTAGTTTGGAGTTCATAAAAGGTTAATAACATCCGACGTGGCCTTTTTCTTCGAAGAAAACCCCTTAAATCCAGATTCTTCTTGTCTGACGAAAACACTAAGCAAAGGCATGGGATCAAATGGAGAACACGGATTTGCGTCCCGAATTCGAAAAGCACTTTGGTATGCAACTCACTTAACACTGTCTCAATAGAGCTCTGTGAATAAGTCAAAGAATCCTTGGCAAAGTCGTCGGAAACGTTGTGAGAGAATCGTTCTTAGGTCTTTGAAAACCAAAATGGATAAGTTACAACAAGGGATTCAAGTTGTGAAAAGCTCAATCAAACAAGTCCTGGAAGACAATCAGGCCATGAATGATTTGTTGAACACAACGATTCCTAGGTCTTTGTGTATCTCTATCGTTCTATATATAGATATAGGTGGTTTCAAAAACATAACAACGATTCTCACAAACGTTTCCGACGACTTTGGCCAAGGGTCCTTTGACTTGTTCACAAAGGTCAATTGAGATAGTGTTAAGTGACTTACATACGTCTAAAAGTGCTTTTTCAAGAACTTGGAACGCAAATCTTTGTTCCTCATTTTATCCCATGCCGTTGTTTAAGGTTTTCGTCAGTCAACAAGAATATGGATTTAGGGATTTTTTCGAAGAAAAAGGTCACGTCTGATGTTATTATTATACCTTTTATTAACCCCAAACTAACAATAATGGAATTCCTTCGAGCTGAAAAAGATATTAAAAGCAATTAAGAAGATCAAGTAAGTAATGAACACCAAGAAAAACATACAACGTTTATTACCAAGAATCTCATGGAGTTTGAAGAACATATCGGCCCAAGCACATCGTCTTAAGGTATACGGGCAAGCTCTGCATTCTCAAGTTTGTCCATGTCGGAGGTTTTTCTTTTCCTGCGACCCCACAACCTCAGCAGTAGTCATACTTGAGCCTGTGTTCAATCTTTCAGTGTTGAACGAGCCAAATCTGCAACAATAAAATCATTAGTTGTTTACATGTGTCGATTCTTGATCAAGAACACGTTCTAGTTTTAAGTTCTTTGGAAAAGAAAAAAGATCCAATCGATAGATGGAATCTTTGAATAATAGATGGCGCTAAGAGATCTAATGGAGTTGGGCAGTGATAATC